>ML664662.1:1607815-1709606 GCA_007570785.1 Antilocapra americana
GGGTAGAACTGCCAAAGGATAGGGAGCCTGGAGCTTGCTTGGGTTTTAACATTATTTGGGTGTGGCGTCTCCCAGGGAAAAGCAGCAGGCCCTTTACTTGGAAGTCCCCAAAGACCTCAGGTACAATGATCTCAGACCCGGCAGTCCAGGCTCACCCAGGGGTGTGCTCTGGGGAAGGGGCGGCAGAAAGTGCAGCCCCCTCTGGTCCCTTCCCAGCCTCTGGAGGAGGGAGCCAGCAGTGGGGGGGGAGTGGACCCACTGTACCCCGAGGCCGGTGTCATTGCGGGGTGAGGTGGGGAAACGTGTTGCCTTAGTCTGGCTGCTGGAAACCATTGTTTGAGTCTGCACCCAGCGCTTCTCCAGCCGGGCTAATTCTCCACGTGTCCAATTTTCGTGTCTGAAAAAAAGCAGCAGCACAGAAACAAAACCATATGACAGGACTGGGCTGCAAACCTTGAAGAATCGAGAGGGTGGGGGAGGTGGCGGCTGGGAAGGGGGAAGGGAAATTATGTGTGGATGTGTGTGGGGGGGGTAGCGACGCACAACTCAAAGTTTTGTCTATTTTCTACTCGATCTCATCTCCCGGCGTGCTCATCTGATGCAGTTCCAACTCCCTCAAACGATTCCGCAGCCCCAGCGCTCACGGGAGTGTGGAATTACAGCTGGGAGGCAAGGCGCCGCCGTGAGCGGCGACGCGCAAAGCCCCGGGGTGCGGAAGCCCGGCCCGCAGCCACGAGACGCCCCGGCCGGCTCTGGTCGGCGCTCCCCCACCCCCAGCGGCTCCGTCCCCTCTCAGGTCCCGAGCGGGAAGGTGGGTCACCGCACCCCCTCCGTTGGCTGCGGGAGAGGGGGAGGGGGAGAAGGAGGACAGGGCTTCTCCCTCCTACCTCTCTAGGGCGCGA
This sequence comes from Antilocapra americana, assembly GCA_007570785.1. Classification (NCBI taxonomy): domain Eukaryota; kingdom Metazoa; phylum Chordata; class Mammalia; order Artiodactyla; family Antilocapridae; genus Antilocapra; species Antilocapra americana. The sequence goes on from ML664662.1 coordinate 1,608,718, forward strand.
TACTCCCCTTCCCCCTTCCTGAGATCCATGTCCCTAAAAAATAGCCGAAGGGCTAAACTTAGCCACGGGTTCAGCCTTCCCCTACCTGCCCCCCCGTGCCCTCTCCGCGTTTCCTAAACCCGCGAGGGCGCTTCAGGCCTGGCTTCCCCTCCTCCCCTCCCGCTTCCGCCCGTGCAGGAGCTAGTGACGGTCACTTCGGCGACTCTTTGGAGGCCGACGGCCCGGAGCTTTGTTCTCCCGGGGCTTCCCCTCCTCCCTCTAAGTCATCCCTGGCTCCACACTTTATCGGCCCCCCTTCCACGTCCGCGCACACAAACAACCCTGGTTCATAATCTTATTAGCATAGGCCTGGATCTGGGTGACCACGAGGCTCCCCGCGCGCCCCGGCCCAGCACTGTACTTCGTGGCGAGCCAGAGTTTCCCATCAGGCGTGCGCCCTGGGCGGGGGCGGGGATGTTGGCTTTGGGGCAGGATTGGGGCCGGCCGGGAAGAGGAGGCTGCCCGGGGCAGCCGGAGCCGCAGGAGAAAGGCCCCTCCCAGCGCCCAGTTGCCGTGGTCCCCGGAGCAGATGGCAACTTTGTCTCCTGGTGTGCGCGCAGCGACTTTCAACACATTCAAAAGGCTGCGCTCAGCCTGTCGGGGAAGCCTCGCTGACATTCAGAACCGATTAAAGAGCCGAGACGGTGCCAGGCACAGTGGAGAGTTATGAATTAATCATGGGGGTTACCGATATCTGAGGCTCCCCAGGGCAGCCCCTCTATTATTAAGCAGCCCCCACTGCCCACTCCTGACCCCCCCCCCCCGCCACAAAGAGGGTAGGCTCTGCGTCTTTTGCGCTGCCCCAATTAACAGCCACCGGATAATGTGAAAAGTGTTTGCCCTGCCACCCGAGGTGTGGGCTCAGGCCGCGCCGCTGGGCCTGCCAGACGCACGCCGGGCAGAAAGCTCAGCTTCTGGGACCGGCCCTGGTGAGCGCAACGCTTCCTCCCGGGAATGGGGGTGGAGTGAGCGAGGCGCGTTCTTAGGCTCTGAGCCCCAGGCACGGCTCCCATCACTTCTGCAGGTGGGGAGGCCCTGGGTAGAGGGCGACGCCCTGGGCCACCCACCACAGTGTACATGTCCTGGGCCTCGGGAGTAGTTGACGGGCTCGTGGTTTCGCGTGGTGCTTCTGGCGATGTTCCAGGCATGGAAAAGCGAGGTTTGTGTGTACTGTGAAAACCCGAACAGTGCCTGGGTCTTTTAGGAGGCCCACTGGCTGGAACCTTCATGCCCAAGCAGCCCACGGTCCCCCTAAATGGGAACCCCTTCAACTACTGAACCCCCTGTCCGCATATTAAATCACGCACGCTCTTCTAATCTTCCCTATTTATTTCCCGGGCCTGCCTGGCCACAGATTTCTGCAAGACAGAGCAGTCTTCGGGTTCCTCCTGCTTCCAGAGGGGCCATAAAAAACAGATGGTCTCATTAGGAACAATTTATGCATATATATTTCGAAGAGTTCAGCAGAGCTGGGGTAGGTTTGCAGCCCCTGCGTCAGGCAGGAGCAAAATATCACCACTTGCAAATGTTTCCAGTTTGCAAAATAATTGCCTATCCAAAGTAGCTAAGCAACGAATTACTCAAACACTAGAAGGTTAGATGCCAATATTATCGCATTCCTCGTGTTCCTTAAACCGTCCTCTTCCGCGGTCACTGCATTTCGGAGAGAGGCTTGGGGGCCACGCACCCCTACGCCCGCGGCTTCCTTTCAACTACTATTTCCAATCTCCAAGTCAAATCACTTATTAATTATAGAGGCAACTCGAGCAAACCCAATTACCCGTAGGCAGCCCTTCCCAGATGGGAAGTCTGTCTCACGGCTCCCACGGTGGCCCAATTTCTGGGGGAGCCTTTCTTTTGCGTCCGATTTCTTTTTGTCAGTGGTCCGCCAGCGGCCCAGAAGGTTTCAGCTCCCTGGTTTTTCTTCCCAGAGGCAACTCCATTTTCTTACCCAGTTCCCTTTCCTTCCTCCAAGGAGACTTCCCCGCCCCTTAGGAGGCGCTGCCTTCAGGCTAAATTTACCGCCGCGCCAGGTTTAAGCCTCAGGCGTTGCAGACCTGGCGCGGGAATGGCGGAAGCCGTAGACAGAGCCCTATTCATTTGCAAACGCGGAAGGCTGAATGATTCGCTCGCTTGGCTGCCCCTCGACTCCTCGGCCTTCCCTTCAGGCCTAGCCGGTGGCTCAGGCTCACCACGGTTTGTGAGTTGTGACCCTGGGCTCCGCGGGGGTTCACGCCTAATCGGAAAAAGGCCACCACACTTTTTAATGCCGCTACAGTTCTGGCCATATGGTAATGCTAATGTTAAGTACCAGGACTCTTTGTGCCAAGCAGTTTATATATACGTCTATCTTCTTTAAAACTCGCGGTCGTGCATTTACAGAGGCATCATTCCTCCCATTTTGCAGATGAGGAAGCAGATTGATAAACTTGCCTCAAATCATGCTGTTACTTGGAAATGAAGCCCTTAATTCGAAACTTGCGTTTTCATTCACAGCTTCAAAGACACCTTTCAGAATAGTATAAGCCGTAGCGGGGAGGAGGGGGTAGGGGCGTTTGGCGTGCAGCGGGAGGCCTAGCAGCGCAAAGGCCTCGGAGTGGTCTAGGCGTCCAGTAGGCATTTGGGTAACACACGGGCTGGACGGGGGAAGAGATTTGGAAAACCGAGGCGCGCCTGGGATTTGGAGCGCTAGGGTGGCTACACTGGCTGGGGGCAGGGTTGCGGGGTAAAGCGCGGCCGCGAGGGTCTTGCAGCGCGTGAAGAGGGGGTCCTCCAGGGACCGCAACAACCCCTTACGGGGCTGTGGCGCGAGTGGGACACATTGCGCTGTGTGCAGGTCTCTCCCCGGCGACCTGGGGGACGCGCGGCGTGCGAGAAGCCTCACGACGTCCCCAGAGGCAGCTGGCTTCAGCCGCGCTTCCCCGCCGCGCTCGCTAAGATGGAGCCAGCAGTTGCGAACAGGAGGGGAGGGGAGGCGAGGGGAGCCGGGGGAGGGATGCGCTGGCGAGCTGGTAACCGTCTGCAGCGAGGAGTGTAATTGCCCCTGTGACCGCGGGCGGCGAGGGCGGGGCGCCCGCCCGGCCTCCTCCCTCCCACTCCGCCGCCGGCGCGAAGCTGGCTTTTGGCTGGGAAGGCTTAGAGCTCCTCCAGGGCTTGGCCGGCTCCGCGCAGGGCGAGGCGCGTGCTGGCCCTCGTCGCCTGGACAGCCGTCCTCCGCACCCCCGCCTGGGTCCTTCCTTCTGCGCGCGGGCCACTTCCTTTGGCCTCCAGGCTCTTGCAGGCACCGGCCTCCGTCTTCCTTAGGGTGCGCTCTGGCCCGGGCCTAAGGCAGTCAGCTGCGCCCGGGTGAGATCGGTCACCCGAGAGCGGCTTTCCCTGGAGGGGGGCGGGGCGGCCATCCTCGGGTGGCGGGTGACTTATAAGACCCTCCACCCCACCCTCGGCCCGGGCGAGCCCAGAAGCCCGCGCACCTCGGGGGTCTCCCTGGGCCACCCCTGCTCGGTGAGATCGAGCTCTGCTGCGCATACTGGGCAGCCTGTCCCCTGATCGAGGGGCGAAGGGACTTCAGGCACTCTCCGCGCCCGCGGATCTCTCCGCGTGGCCAGCGGGTGCGTTTTGCCCTTTGGTGGGTTCCTGGCCCCGCGCCGAGCAGAGCGGGCCGGTTCGGAGGTGGGAGAAGCGGGCCCGGGCCGGATAGGGATTCCAGAGTTTGTAACCCGTGTAGTTTCTGGCTTTCACGGCTCGTTTGCAATCCTTCCACAGGAAGATGTCTGCCAAGGAGGCCTGCGCGGCCACCCGGGTGTATGAGTGTGCGGGAGTGCGTGCGGTGTGTTTGTGGTTTGTGTGTGTGTGTGTGAACGCGCGCGCGCGCGTGCACGAGCCCCAGTAGAGGCAAGAGGAAGCCGGCCCCACCACTCTCTCGGCTGCAGTGCTGCGATCGCGTCCTGCGGTGCAGGGCCTGACACCCAGGGCTCGCCGGCGCCCCAGCCTCGGCCCGGCGCGGGCGCCCAGGCGTCCCTCTCGAGCTTCCTCCCTGTCCCCCCCACCACCCCGGGCAGGGACTGTTAACCCAGGCAGGTGACAGCGCCCTGGCGCCCGTCGTGCATTGGTCTTTATACCTCGTGAGTTCAACACTAATGAGTTATGGGTTGGCCCACGAAAACATAATGTGTAAATTAGGAATTTAATGATGTGTAAGATTAAAAGCTGCGCAGGGTTGCATTTATTTAAGGCTGCCATCTTGTGTTCGCAGAGAAATTACTTGGACGACATTGACCCCCCTCGCCCGTAGGACTGGAAATGGCGTGGGGTGGGGGCGGGTTCTGGGGGCTCCTGGCCGTGGGACTTGAGGCCCTACTCGGCCCTCTCCCTGTGGCGGCTGAGGGCTGATTTGGGGTGGGCCTATTCATAGGAAGCCTGCAGAGGGTTCCTAATTAAACTCTTTACCCCTTTTGGGGATCTAAGATTGTCAAGGCCCACGCGGGGTTGCCAATTTCTGGGAAACTTAATGCATCTTCCTGTCCTGATGCACTCATAGGATTTAGAGGTTGTTTCCAGAATTCAAAAACATAAATTAAAAAAATTTAAAAAAACTCGTTTCCCTTTATTTTCAAGTGTTGAGTCTGCCTTCACAGAGCATCCAGGGGCCCCCAGACCCAGGCAGGCCTGGAATCTGGATCCTGAACTCTCAGGTTTATATAGATTGGGCTCACTTTTTGTAGGATTTTTTTCTTGTTTGCAAATTCAAGGGGCAATTGTGAAAGCAGAGACTCCTGGCCTTTATGCTCCGACAGTGGGGCTCCCTGCTCTATGCCAGCAGGCCTGTACACCGGCCAGCTCTCACCTCGGTATTGTTTCCTGCAGTTTTCTTTTCCCAACAAAAGCTTCTGGTGGTGTATGTGGCCCTGGAGTCCTTCTGATGTGCTCCTCCGACCCAGGTAAGGCACGTGCGAAACAGCCACCAGCTCAAGCCTTCCTATCTGGTTCTTCGGCCCCAGTGACTGGCAGCTGGGATGTTCTTCGTGCCCACTAGCTGTGAGGCCTCTCTGACTGTTTCTGCCCAGCCCTGTGGTGGCTGAGGAGGGAACGAGGTAAGGTTGGGCATTCCTGGGACCCAGTCCAGAGAGAGCTGTTCACCCCCTGGGAAATGAGGGCTCTCCTTCCCCAAGGGACTGCTTTGCACCTGGAAGAATGCCATAGACTGGCAGGGCTGAAGCTATAGTGTTTAGGGGGGCCTGGGAGAAGTAAAAGCAAAGAAAGGATTGGATCTTGGACTTCTAATTAGGGAACTAGGGCTTGTCTTGGTAAATTACAGAGTGCCAGGGCCTCAGGAGACACGGGGAGGCCTCCAGCCTGTGCTTTCTAGGCCTTGAAAGAGTTAATGGGAGAAATGTTGTTCCTGGTTCGTCTGTTTGCTCAGGCCTCACACTTATCTAACCAATCGCTGGAAGGGTATAACTTTAAAAGTTTCATTCTCTCTCCCGCTTGGCTGGGAATTTCAGAAAACCTTTGCTTAAGTAATCATGATAATCCTTTGAAATTCCTTAGGGTCTAAGGCCATTTGGTGTTCTCACTTGAGTCCTGTTTGAAAAAAAAAAAAAAAAGACAAGGCGAGAAGAAGGCAGCGTGTAATAAAGAACATTCCAGCATATCCATCTGAAATCTACCCCCCTGACATGGCTATGTTGCCCAGATAAGCTTCCTTAGTGTGTCCCCAAGTTTCTGAGAAGTGGCACTGCCAGGCCTAGATGTTGGTGGCAAAGAGATCAAAGGGAAACCAGGCGAGGGGGCCACAGTTCCCTTTTGGTGAAAATATGAAGGGGATACTTGACCTCCTCTGGAAGCTGGGGGAGGCATATTGCATTGTGGGGGGCAGGTTAGAGTTTGAGGTGCTGCTGATATGGCACGCGCTGTTGGGATCAGAAAGAATGTGTGTGGTTTCTCAGAGCAACTTCAGCCCACTTTTTTCATTGGTGTTTGTTGCATGATTGTCCCTAAGGGGTTCTTCAGCCCTGGACCTGCCTCTGCAGCCCATATCAGCCTGTCATGGAAATATGCCATGCCACCATTTCGGTCCCTAGCCACACTGTCTCCGATCCAGGGCTGAGGGCTGTGGGCAACTTGGCCCTTTATGCAGCCTGGCACTGTTCAGTTTTTGAGGATTCCCCCCCCCCCCGCCACACACAAGAAATTCTTCTTCTTTTTTTTTTAGAAATTCTTCATTGAGTTATCACAGCATGCTGGCCAGGCCTGTTCCCATTTCTGGTGACATTCTCCAGAGTTTTGTTTTGTCCTTTATACACCATTCCCAGAGAGGCTGCAGGAGGAAGCGAAAGAATGCTTGGCTGAATTTTTGTAGATCTTTTCTAGTCCATTCTGCAGCTGATCTAGCCCTGCGTGCTTAGGCAGGCCTTCCCGCCTCTGCACCCTGGTGTGTGTGGGGAGATGATTTCAAAGGACCTTTTCAGCTCAGACATTCTGGCAATTTCTTTGACAAGGCAGGAAGGAGGTAGGGTTGGCATCCTCAAGATAGGATCCAGGGAAATGGCAGGTTTGATTGATTGGGAGGTTTTGGTGTTTATGGCTTTGTTGGCTGCTCCTCAGATGTGGTAGATAACTTGAGCTTTGCTCAACATTTGGTCCCCTTCTAGATTCAGAACCCACACTTTGTCTGGGGGGAACCACTGCTTTCTGACTGAGCCCAGATGCTATGTGGGAGGAGACTGACCCTGTCTTCCGCCTACAGAGGTGGGATGAAATGAGTGTTTGAATCTGCCTCCTCACCCCACCGTGGCCACAGTGATTGGCTCAGAGGTGGGTATGTGACCTGAGTGGGTCCCAGAAGACAGTTTCAGAACTTGCTGTTTCTAGTGGAAAAGAGAATCATGCTTTCTACTGGGGTTACCAAAAAGATAGGCTGTAAGCCTGGGCTGGCTGACAGCCTGAGGTAAGAGCCAACAAAGACAGAGCAGAGCCAGGTGACAGAGTCTTCATTGTTTGAACCCCTGGATCCCGTTGAGCCTGAAGCCAGCCCTGCCCCAGGATATTTTAGTTATGTGTGCTAATTCCCTTTCTTCACTTAAATCACTTGGACCTGGGTTTTCTGTCACTCGCAACTGAGAGAGTCTTTTAAACAATTTTATATTTATTTATTTTTGGCTATACTGGATCTTCATTGCTGTGCAAGGGCTTTCTCTAGTTGCAGGGGGTGGAGGCTACTCTCTAGTTGTGGTGTGTTGGCTTCTCACTGCAGTGGCTTCTCTTGTCGGGGAGCATGGGCTCTGCAGAGTGGGCATGTGGGATCTTTCTGGACCAGGGATTGAAACTGTGTCCCCTGCATTGGCAAATGGATTCTCAACCACTGGATCTCCAGGGATGTCCAAGAGAGTCTTAATTTACCTGCCACCCTAGGGAAGCATAAAGGTCACTACCCTCAGACAAGTTCAGGAAAGTTAAATCCAAGAGGTGGGAAACCAGGATGGGAACTCAGATCTCTCTACCACAGTGTTTGCTCCAAGGAGCTTTATCATCATTGTAGTTTTCTTTTTTCTGGCCTCTTTACATCTTTCTAAAGGACCCACCCAGAAGTGAACCTAGTATTCTGGGGCATCTTCTCTGCAGTTAATGCCAGGGGAGACTGTTTGCTTTTATCTCTGGTGAAGCCCGTCCAAGATTTCATGCCTTGCTCTCAAAGCCCTCTCACGAGCTGTCCTCCCAAGATTAACTTCCTTTCTTTTGGTTTTCTGTTTTGTTTTCTTGCCCTCATTCAAAGGCCATTTTCCTGACTCCCATCCATTCCCTTAATCTGATCTTCTATATTCGACTTTCAAGACACTTCCCAAACCTGGAGCTGGAAATAGTGCTTAGCACAAAGTAATAAGTACCTGGTAATTGTTAGTTTGCTGTGGTGTGAATCTCATTGCTTCCTTTCCCTTCGTCCACCAGACATTGATCCTCTGTATATATTTATTTTCTCATTTATATATGTATATTCTTTTTTTGGATTCTTTTCCATTATAGTTTGTTACAGTATATTGAATATAGTTTCCTGTGCTATATAGTAAATCCTTATTGTTTATCTGTGGCTTCATCTTCTAAATTTCACATGCTATTCCCTTCTTTTGAACAGTTCCTAAGGTCCCAAGTCTTTCATGAAATCTTATCAATACCTGAGGAGGAGGTGGCCATCTTCCCTGGCTCTGGCCCAGATAAATGTGCATGGCCTTGTTTCCTCCCGACACCAGCCCTGTCACTATAAAATACCAAGAGCCTGAACCTGGTGTCAGATAAATACTCTAGTTAGTCTCACTCATACCCATTCCAACTCTCTTTTGCTTTCTCATTCTGTACCACAGAGGCTAGATAGTGAAGTTTTCAAATTGCCAGGCTCCTTTAGAGCTGTTGGTGGCCGTATGACTCAGTTCCACCCAAGGAGAGGTAAGCAGAAATCTCTGGGAAGGATTTTCCTTCCCAAATAGGGCAAAATCATGAAAAGAGAAGAATTTTAATCCCTCTGTCTTCTTCCTGTCTGGAACTTGGATCCTGTGTCTGGAGGTGCAGCAGCCATCTTGAGACCATGAGGATGAAACTGGCATGAAGAACAAGAAGAGTTCAGGTCCTGCATAACTGGAGCAGATGAGCACTGGATTCTGTATGTTCCTCTGGACTTCTCTTGCAAGAGAAAAATTAACTCTTTACTCAGGCCACTGTCAGGATTTCTGTTACTTGTAGCATTTTTATAATCCACATATCTGGGCTCTGTTCTCAGCTCTGCTCTAATTCATTGTGTGGTCTTGGGAAAGTGACTTCACCTCTTTGGGCCTCTGTTTCCTCATTTGGAGAATGAATATTTGTGAGTACATGCTTTGGAAGATTTTTTTATAACTAACATTCTGATTTTTTGAATATAGCTTTGTGTCCTTTTATGCTTTCTCTGCCTGTGTTTAGGTCTTATTATCTGAGACTGGTACCCTGCCTCCTGACTTCCAGGTCTGTCCTGCTTTCTTTTTTCTTTTAAATTGATGTATAGTTGATTTATAATATTGTGTTTGTTTCAGGTATATATATATATATATATTTGTATGTATTTGTTGTTGTTCAGTTACTAAGTCTTGTCCAGCTCATTGCAGTTCCATGAACTGAAGCACATCAGGCTTCCTTCTCCTTCAGTATCTCCCAGAATTTGCTCAAACTCATGTCCATTGAGTTGATGATGCCATCCAACCATCTCATCCTCTGTATATATTTATCTTCTCTATATATGTATATTCTTTTTTGGGCTCTTTTCCATTATAGTTTGTTACAAGATATTGAATATAGTTCCCTGTGCTATTACAGTAAATCCTTGTTGTTTATTGCTTCACTTTCTAAATTTCACACACTACCTCCTGATTAACCCAAATTATAGGAAGCCTGTTAGTCATGCTTAAAAACTGCTAATGGTTCTTCTTACCCACAAAGTAGAATCCTGAGTCTTTTTCCAAAATTTCCTACAAATGTGAAGGGGTGAATGACTATATTACTGTGATGACCAAGATCCTATGTAATTAGCCCTAAAATAGGGAATTGATCCACTCAATAGGAAAGGTTCTAGGAAGAGATTGAAAACACCCCGAGAACTTAATCCATGACAAACAAAGCTACCAAATAACCTTATTTAATATTTAATAATTATTTAAAAAATGCCATTAGCACAAGTTCTTGGTATAAAAAACTAACTTGGATTTGGATCTCACACCAGACCCTGCCCCCAAATATTCTGGATGGGTTAGAGTTAAATATAAAAACATAACAATAATAAAAACCTTAGGAGAAAATAGAAGCATATTTATAACATCTATAGGAGGATAAAGTGGACTTGATAGAAAATGACAAGAACAAATGCTATGTTTCAACATAAGAGTAAAGAAAACTTTTGCACAGTAGAGGTGTGGGTATATTTTGGGTTCTGTATCCATTCCCTTTGACGTATGCATCTGGCCCTCCATCAATACCACAGCCTTGATGATGGTTTAGCTGTAAAGTAAGCCCTCGTATCAGGTGGAGTGAGAACCCTGAATCTTTTGAACTTGAAAGCCTCTGTGAGCTGACTCTATTTTCCTTCCCCTTCCCCTCTAACTAGCTTGAGCATTGTCCCTGACACATATGAGCTTGAGAACCCATTGTGGCCTGCCTGGGATATTGGGCTCCAGCCCACATCTGAGACCAGCTCTTCCTTTAAGATTTATCTCAGTTTCTTCCTTTTCCATGAAAACTTTCTTGGTTTCCACTACTCCTCACTCTAATCCTAAAAGGGATCATTCTTTCCTTCTGGAGTTCCCAGCACTTTTTATCTGTATCATTCACTTGGGCTTTAAAATGTTACGCTTGTATGTACTCTCATTCCTGTGTATTACTGTAGCCTTCTTGATTATGCGTTCCAGGTACCTGACACATTGGGGCTGGTATACAGTATGTAGTTACTTAGCACATGGTTCGTTGTTGGAGGAAAAGAATAAACCAAACTCCGTTGCTAATTTGGGAAGGCAGGGGTGTGTGGGGTGACAGGTCGCCCAAAGTACACATGCATCCTTTAGGTGCAGGTACACTTGGAAGCTGATTTGCAAGAAGGTCTCTGACACCATGTTGGTGGGAAGCTAAGTCTTCTATGGAAACAAGTTGATAAAGGATCTGTATTTAGACATGACCTGAAGTGGGTGTTATAACTAACCCTACAATCCAGCTGCATAACAAACAGCCCCCAAATCCCAGTGGCTTACCACAAACACTTATTTCTCACCCATGGATGGCTGTGGCTTCTCTGCTCCAGGCTAGGGGTTGGATTTAGGTCAGCTCCCAGCATTTCTTTCCAAGGTGTTAGGTTGAAGCAGCAGCAGCTACCTGGAGGCGTTGGCAGGAGTGCGGGAGGCCGGGGCCAAACCAAGTAAGCACATTTCAGACCTCTGCTTGTATCTCATTTACTTACATGCCATTGACCTTAGCAAGTCACATGACCAACCGATGTCAGTGGGGCCTGGAAGTAGATACCTGCCATAGAGGGGGTACAGGGAGAGGCTGGAGTGGGGAAGGGGAGTGAATATTTGCTGAGCATAGTGTATATAGTGCATAGACAAAGATCAAGGGCCCAACTACAAAAGCCTAGAGCCAGAAGGCTGGAATGAGCCACTTGGGACCGTACAAAAAGATCCAGGAGGAAGGAGCACTAGGGAGGGGCTCTTATTGGATCCTCAGTGATGGGGAGCTGGAGGCTGGTGTCAGAACATGCCACGAGTCCATGGCCTGGGTGTAAAGTGCTCACAGTCAGACCGCACACAGCTCTGAAAGAAATCCAATCTGGCAGAAGTGGAGGATTCCTCCTGGTGCGGGCAAGGACATCAAACCTGCTATTGACATCACAAATCAATTTTCCCCTCTCTACCTCTCCTTCCATCATTCATCCTTAGTGGGGCAGAATTTGGATTCCCATTTTCTTATTATGAAATATCAGACAGTGGGAAGGCATAATCCTTTCAAAGCAATTGCAATTCAGCTTCTGGAATGGGGAGTCTTTCTTAGGTGTCTGCTGTTGGAGTCTGTGGAAAGCCAGAAGAGAGGGAATCTGGTCTAGATGAGGGGCTAGATGTGGTTTGGTGTTCTACTCCCTGCTTCTTGTGGGAACAGATTCTAACGGGGAGTAGGATGACCCGGTGTGTTGCTATCTCTCAAAGAGACTGAGACTGGTCCCCTGACAGCTGATGATCACACTCCTATCTCCCCTTTAGCTGTCCCCAATGAATTTATTGCAAGCTTGCTTTTGAAGGGGCTGTAGGAGCCGGTGCTAAATAGCTGCAGAGAACTGATGATATGTATCTCTTGCCAACTCTCCAGTCTGCGATGGCAAGGTGATAACTTGAAATCGACCCGGGGAAGGGGGAGTATTTACACTACAGAAATCGGCAAACACTGCAAGCTGGTGTATTTTTTTTCCTTTTTCCTGGAGAGCCAGTTGTTAAACATTTACCAGCATATCACTGCTGCTGAGGACAAGTCCAGGCCATTGAACTTTAGACGGATCTTTCTCGAGGTTTCTTGGAAGTCTACTGTGCTCCTGGTAAAGGCAAAAGGAAAGTTTCTGAGATGAGGGGTGGGGATGGATATGGGAGAACCAATGTGTCTGGGCGCATGTGTGTGGGCGGGTGTGTATAGAAATGAAGGAGTTGTATGCTTCCATGTTTGTTCAGCTCTTAAAATAGAAAAGAAGCCTGCCAATGTTTTATTTTTAAATTCAGCCAGTCCTGCCTGAGGCTGATGGCCTGCCACCTGACCAGAGGCGGGCCTGTGGGGGGAAGGATGGGAGGAAGTGGCCGAATCTGCAGGGACAGCCCAAATCTATCCTTTTTTTTATGGAGCACACGCCTGTCATCCATCGCCTGAAAAGGTTATAAATCCACCCTGTGTTGAAAAGCCCCAGAATGAATTGAATGGAATTAAATGTGCACCATGTGAGAGGACTCTGCTGTCAAACTCCCCTTCATCTTGTGGCGGATGTGGTGGGCTTCGAGAGCTCAAGAGACGTTTCCTGAATGAATGAATGAATGAATGAATCAGTGAGTGAAGGTGGAAGTTGTTTTCTCGTGCCTCTGCTCCTTTCCTTCTGTATTTTCATTCAGCAAATACTTTTGAGCACCCAACCTGTGCAGGGCGCCGTGTCCCCAAGGCTCAGTGTTGCCTGGTTGTGCCTTGTCGCCTCGGCTGGCTACTTGATCTGTGAGCTGAGGGCAGGGTCTGGGTTTTCTACCTCCCAGTTGCCTGCCTTGCCCACACAAAGCCCATCGTGAATTCCTGCTGGTGTTGCTGCTGCCCCCGTCACCCCTTTGGCATGGTGTTGGCAATCTCTGAAGGAGAAAGTGGTAATTTTGTCTCCTGTCACGTAGCAAAATAAAAGCTTTTGGCAAGCACGAAGCCTGGGAGGCCTTAAACTGCCACACATATAATTAGAACTTTGGGTTAAACCCATCCCCGATGAGCAAAACATTTCATTTTAAGGCACATGCTTTTTGATTTATTTATTAAAAAAATTTTTTTCCCACAAAGCAGTTCCCTTCATTCCTTCTGATGACATCACCACTGAACAGAGCACAGAGCTCTTCACCACTGTAGAGGGGGACTAGATTGTCTGCCGTGTTTGACTTCAAACCCTTATGAACCATGACTAGAGTATACCAGGCCTGCACTCGCAACCTGGCATGGGCATTTTTCTTCAGGTGCAAGAATCATTACAAGGAATGCATTCTTAAAGCAGGCCGGCTCCCAGCATACCATTTCCACATATGGATATTAATTTATGTGATCACTTGAATGCAAACGCTCAGCTGTCTCCATAAGTTATAGAAGCAATCATCCCAGGGAGCATCGGAGACACCGAGAGTCAATTCTTGTGTAATAATTTCATATTCGAGCCAGGGATGCCAAATCACGGCCCCTTTGGATAAAATGTGAGCCTGTGGAAACACTCCCCTCCCCCTTTTTATTATTGTGCATTTTATTTCTCCATAAAATAAGTTTATGCCCTGGAAAAACAAACCAACTCAGGGGGCCAAGCTGACAGTGTGATGCAAGGGTTGCCTCCTCAGCGCGGCCCGAAGCCTCTGACTCAGCCACTGGCAGGCACCTTGACGGGTGAGTATGTCCAGGCGCTGCTGAGAAAGCTCTCCTGGGGCTCCAACCTTGGATGGGACAGATATCAGAAGATCCCCGAGTCTGGAACGGAAGTCACCTAACCTTGGAATGGAAAGGGGTCATGTGGCCCCAGTACCCATCTCAGTGGGAAACTTCTATTCCTTTCTTATTAAGAAAAAAAAACTTTATTGAGATATAATTCACATACCATACAATTCACCCATTTAAAGTGTATAATTCAATGGTTTTTTAAAATCACATTCACAGAGAGAAATGCAACCATAACCACTTTTTCTATGTGTGTGTGTGCTTAGTTGCTCAGTAGTGTCTGACTCTTTGCAACCCCATGGACTGTAGCCTGCTAGGCTCCTCTGTCCATGGAATTCTCTAGGCAAGAATACTGGAGTGGGTTGCCATTTCCTTCTCCAGGGGATCTTTCTGACCCTGCATCAATCAAACCCTAGTTTCACTGCTTCTTATCACCCCCAAAGAAACACCATGCCCATTAACAGTCACTCCCCATTGCCCTTCAACCCCAACGTCTAGCCTTAGCAGCCAATACTCTACTTTCTATTGTTATAGATTTTCTCACTGTGGATAGTTCATGTAAATGGAATCATACAATATATGGTCTTTTGTGACTGTCTTCTTCACTCAGTGTCATGTTTTCCAGGTTCATCCACGTTGTAGCAGGTGTCAGTAATTCATTTCTTTTTATTGCCAAATAATAGCCCAGTGTCTAGATAGACCACATTTTGTTGTGGACATTTGGGCTGTTTCCACCTTTCAGCTATTATGAATCATGTTGTCATGAGCATTCGTGGACATATGTTTTTATTTCTCTTGGGTAGATAACTAGGAGTGGAATTGCTGGGTCATATGGTAACTCTGTGTTCAACTTTATTGGGAAACCGCCAGACTGTTTTCCACAGTGCTTGCACTATTTTATATCACCTCCAGCAGTGTATGTGGGTTCCAATTCCCCTTTTTTTAATTTTGTAAACTGTGGTAAAATATAAATAATGTAAAATTTACCATTTTAAGTGTATAATTTAGTGGCATTAGGAACATTGACAATGTTGTATAACCATCACCATTATCTATTTCCAGAACTTTTCCATTTTCCCAAACAGAAACTGTGTACCCACTAAGCACTATTCCTCATCATCTTCCCCCAATCCCTGGTAACCTTTATTGTACTTTCTATCTCTATGAATTTATGTGTTCTAGGGTTCCAGTTCGTTTTACAGTGTTCCCAACAAATGTTTCTTACAGCTTCCACCCCAATCAGCTCTCATCTTCTGACCTTAGTATTGCCATCTGGATAGAAGAAACCTTGGACAAGTTGATTTCCCCATCCAGAAGATCAAGTGTAAGGGAAAACCCAACTCCTTTCTCAAACAAAACCTAGGGCCTCTAGGATCTAGATCTGGAAAGACTCTCTTAGTGGGATGGAAAGTGAACAACTCTGACTTCGTGCCTCCCAGAGCCTCCTTCCTTTGGGGGATCCTCATTCTGATGCCCACTGATTCCATCACATTAGTCCCCAATGTTGCCCCCTCTCCATTTTACACTTGAGTCCCCTGCATGGACACACTCTTTCCCCTTTTGGCTCTTCTTGGCTCAGCTGAGACCTCTAAATACTAGGGCAGGACGAAAGAGAAATTGACACAGAATATATACAACATGGCAGCCTGGGTTACAAAGTGCAGGGCCCACTCAGCCTCACAGAGCCTGTCCCTCCAATCTCAGTCCTAAGCCACAAGGACTGGGCTGCTGCCAGGCTCTTTCCCTCTGCCTTCTCCAGTCTTTCTTTCTGAAAATCTTGTTATTCCTCACATGTTGGACCTCCCAAACTGATTCTCTATGTCTCTTGTCTTTTCTGTCTCTTTCATTGTGCTCTGTGTCCTGGAAGAGTCTCTTGATATATTTTTTTCCTTTCAGGCTTTCAATTGATTTCTTTCATTCTATACCCATATTTTAAATTTCCAAGTTCTCTTACTTCTGTAATTGTTTGTCTCACCTCCTTGTTTTATAGATGTAAGATTCTTACATCTCTCTGAGGGTAAAGCTTCCTCTTTCTCCTCTTCTTTTTTCTCCTCTGTTGGCGAAATTATCTCTCTTTCCTCCAGGATCCATTTTTCTGTTGTTCTTTTCCATATATATCTTTAATGGTGCAGGCTTTCTTTAGATTAACCTCCAGGGAAGGTGTTTCTTCCTGTGTAGCAGAAGGTCATGGACCATTCTCCTGGTGTGCCTGGTGGGGTGTGGTTGATGAGCTCCATTTTAGGGGAGCAGGTGAGTAGCTGATGCCCCCCAGTCTTGAATCACGGGGTGGGGGCTTTCTCCCAAGGCATTAATAGCCACACAAGCCACTCTGGTTCCCCTCAGAAAATGTGTTCTGTCTGTTCAGAAGACAATCTTCCCCCTCTGTTGTGATTGTTGAGAAATGTAAGCATGATCCTGGTGTTGACCCTAAGAAACCTAGAAGGGTGTTCTTGGCTCTTCTATTCCCAGAGGTGGGGAGTGTGGTGCTGAGGGCCACTTGTCCAGCTGCAGACCCTCAGTCAGTTCCATTTCTGGACATATTTCTGACTCCTACCTTCAGGAACCATCCCCCCTCTTACGGGCTCAGCCCGGGGCCTCTTCCTCACACATCCTTGCCTGGGGGGACTCCAGCTGTGGCTCCCTCTGCTCTGCGTCACCTATCACCACCCTTCTTCCTGCTCTGTATCTTCCAGAAATGTGTTGAAATCCCTCATCTGCTGACACCCCGCACCCTTTCCTTATTGTGGGTTTATACCTTTTTTTGTTCCTTCACCGTCATATGAAAGGGAGCTTGGGAGGAAGGAGAGATAAGTACATGTACTCCAAGTATGTAAAACAGATAATCCACACAAAGCATTCCGCCTAGTATCTGCTCAACAAATGTCAGCTCCTCTTAAAATGATCACCTGCCGTTGTTGTGTCTTGGGGTGTGTGGGGGGAGATGTGGGTGTTGGTGGAACTGTGGTGGGGCAGGGGAGAGTCTGTTCGTTGTCTCAGTGAATCTTCTGGGTCTTCCAACTGTGGTTTTTCTTCTTAAAATGTTTCTTATTTAAAATTGATTAATTGCATTAATAATAAATGAATACAGGACTTACTTCCCTGGTAGTCCAGTGTTTAAGACTCCATGCTCACACTGCAGGGGACATGGGTTTGATCCCTGGGTAGAGAAGAGCCTGCACGCCATGCAGCATGGCCCAAACCAACAACAACAGCAGCAATAATAATCAATGAATACATCCCTTTGTAAAAAAACAGAAAACGTTAAAAGCTTCATGCTGCTTCGCATCCGCTGCCTCTTTCTGTCTCAGCTTGGGTCTGGGAAGCAGGCCCTGACACAGGGCATTGGGGGCCAGCCCTTTATTGGGGAGGTAGTCCCAGGAAGTCCCAGGAGAGGGATGCAGAGATGAGCCGGGGAAGCGAAGGAAACCAATACAGAAATGGTTATCAAGCAAATTATTCCTGTGGGCAGCTAGAGCTCAGTTCTGCTGGGGACTTCCAGTAGTCAGTGGAGAGTGGCCTACCCGAGGAGTTAGGGTGCTGGGGGATTTCATTAGCACACTTACTTCCCTGCTGGGCTATGCCACAGGGAGCTTTACCATGTCTCCCATGACCAAGGCTTGTTTGTTTTACTTCACCCCTGGACCTTCCTCTTGGAGGCAAGAGGGTGCTGGTTACTTCCACTCCTAGAGCATGTTATCATCCTGTCTCCACCACAGTCTTGGGGAGGAGAGCGGCAAGGTTCTTTAAGTCTTTCTTCTTATAGCCTCCTCTACCTTCTCCTCTTGACAAACCTCCTCCCATCCATCAAGCAGTGTGTACTAACTGGTCTGTCCTGGTTTGAGTTGGCAGATTGTACCCATCTCCTTCTTTTCCTTTTTAAAAGATATATTTTTGGGGGGGGTAAATGTAAAGTAATCTATTTTTATTTATTTATTTGGCTGCTCTGGGTCTTAGTTCTTCCATGTGGGATCTTTAGTTGTAGCATGTGGAATCAAGTTCCTGGCCAGGGATCAAACCCGGGCCCCCTGCACTGGGAGTGTAGTCTTAACCAGTGGACCACCATAGAAGTCCCTGTGTATTCAGGGATATTGCATTGGTGGCTTGAAATCAGCCACTGTGGAAGTATTTACCCCGTGGATATTGACCAACTCCCCAGACCCCAGCTTTGCTCTCAGAGAGCCAGGCGTTAAACATTTGCCGCCACACTTATGTTAACTTCCTATTGAGAGGAAATACAGGGCATAGAGAAACAAGCTAATGACATCACAAGGAAGTCACTTGATAGATCTAGAAAGTGGAACATTTTTTCAGAACAACATTGCAATGTTGGGCCTGCACTGGATATTAGTTTGTAAAGACATTTTGAGCCTCTTAAGGGAATTTGAATATATTCTGAATATTGGTTGAGATGAGTATTTACTGAAATGGAAAGGTGGAGATCTTTGACTGGAAAAAAAGTAATTTGCTTATTGTATCTACAATACAAACACATCCTTCCAATGTTACCTGAAACTATCACAACATTGTTAATAGGCCATACCTCATTACAAAATAAGTAAAAAAACCAAAATCTATCTTTATAAATATTTATACAGAGAATGATCCAGGATGATATTGTGGGAGGCAGAGTTCTAAACACACAGTCCCTCAAGAGTTCATGCCTTCATCTTGGAACCTGTGAAGCACATCACATGTGATGAGATTTCACTCCTGTGATTGTGTCATGTTACACGGCATGTGCTTGTATGCTAAGTTGCTTCAGTCATGTTTGACTCTTCATGACCCCATGTACTATAGCCAGCCAGGTTCCTTTGTCCATGGGATTCTTCAGGCAAGGATACTGGAGTGGGTTGCCATGCCCTTCACCAGGGGATCTTCCCGACCCAGGGGTTGAACCTGCATCTCTTATGTCTCCTGCAATGGCAGGCGGGTTCTTTACCACTAGTGCCACTGCACAGTTGACCATAAAGTAAGGAGATTATCTGGGTGGGCCTAATCTAATCACATGAGCTCTTTAAAAGCAGAGTGTTTTCCCTTGTTTGTTGTTCAGTCGCTAATTTGTGTGCGATGATTTGTGACCTCATGAACTGCAGTGCACCAGGCTTTCCTGTCCTTCACTATCTCCTGGAGTTTGCTCAGATTCATGTCCATTGAGTCATTGATGTCATCCAACCATCTCATTCTCTGCTGCCCACTTCTTTTGCCTGACTGGTGGCAAAAGTGGTAGGTAGGAGAAGTCAGAGAGATGTGAAGCATGAAAAGGGTTAGATGTGCTGTTCCTGGCTTGAAGATGTACAGGAACTAGAGACAGACCCCAAGGAAGTGGTGACCTCAGTCCCACAATCACAAGGACTCAGATTCTTGTAATAACCTGAATGAGCTTGGAAGTGGATTCTCCCCTAGACCTTCCAGATGAAAGCCCAGCCTGGCTGACACTTTGACTTTGGCTTTAGGAACTCAGAGCAGAGAACCAAATCCAGCTGGACTTCTAAGCTGCAGAAGTGATGGGTAATAAATGGATGGTGTTTTAAGCTGCTAAGTTTGTGGTGATTTGCTGCGCAGCAGTAGAAAACCAAGACAGATGTGCACTTAGGTGTTAATGGTGGTGATATCTGGAAGGTAAGAGAGTTAGATTTCTATTTTAATCTTTTTTGGTGGTCTGTATTTTCTAATGCTCTGTGTAGCATGCCTGTTCCATCCATTATATTAAGAGGATATTTAACAAAAACCCTTTCAGATGGCCATGGTGGGGGGAAAGCCCTTCTCTTCATCTCTTCCCCATCTGAAATAACCTACCACAGCATTATTCTGTATCTCTTTCATGATATTTGCAGTATTATGTTATTATTGGGATTCCCTTGTAGCTCAGTTGGTAAAGAATCTGTCTGCAGTGAAGGATACCCGGGTTCGATCCCTGGGTTGGGAAGATCCCCTGGAGAAGGAAATGGCAGCCCACTCCAGTATCCTTGCCTGGAAAATCTCATGGACAGAGGAGCCTGGTGGGCTGCAGTCCATGGGGTCGCAAAGAGTCAGGCACGACTGAGCGACTAGCACTTACTTACTTATTATTAACATAATATTTTAAACTTAAATCATTTTTTTAAAAAGACACCCTAAATGTTTTAGCATTCTCCTGAGCAATAATATTCATGAAGTCATGGGTTGGCTGTGCTGATTTTCTTTTTCCTAGCACATCAAAATACGTAAGCATAATTATTAAGAAACACGGGTCTGTGTACCGCCAGTGGTATACAAAACAGGCTCTGGGAACGGCTGATCCCATATAATCCTTCCACAGCTTTGGCTTCAGTTGAAAACAAAAGCCTAAGAGGGGGTTGGCCCCTGGGTGCCTGGCAACTTCAGCCGTGGCCCTGCCCACAAAAGCCCAAAGGCTGGGGACGTCAAAGTCT
The DNA here is from genome assembly GCA_007570785.1 of Antilocapra americana. Lineage (NCBI taxonomy): Eukaryota > Metazoa > Chordata > Mammalia > Artiodactyla > Antilocapridae > Antilocapra > Antilocapra americana. The sequence continues at coordinate 1,628,871 of ML664662.1, forward strand.
GGCTACTGTTTGGGCAATGGAGGGGAGAGAAACCTACCCCAGGAGGAGGTAAAACCTGGATTTATGCTTCTGGAAACTGCCCTGCCCATGGATGGGTGTCAGAGCCCCAGCTCAGTCCAGCCCATCTGATTCCTCGACCCAGATTCCTTGACCCAGACTCCTAGACCTAGACTAATGCCGCTTTGCTTCCCAAGGGAAAGACCAGAAGCTTGAGAAGTCCCAGAAAGGATCAGATGTCAACCCAAAGACAAGTAGATGAAATAGGATTTTTTTGTCTATTTTCGTTTTACCCAAAGGAAGGAGGGAGCAGCAGAAAGAGGGAGGTAGATAAAGGTGAGTTTTAACATGGCTAGGCCTCATGGGAGAGCTGTATCAGATGTTTCTTGGTGAAAGAGCTTACCAACTGGGTAACTTGAACAAGTGACTTAACTTGTCTGAGGCTGTTTCTTTAAAGCAGGCAGAACAAATGTGGGTTTTGCAGAATGTTGATGGTGAGGTTGAACTCAATTCCTCCTGAAATAACATTCACTACAACATTTGTGGTCCTCATTATCTATATACAGAGAACCGCTGTATAGCCTTTTCATTGATGTTCCCCCCCTTTTGCCCTCACACCTCTACCGTCTGCTCTGAAAACAGCAACCATTAAGGGGTCTCCTAAAACCTGAGTCCCATCTTGTCCCTTTCCATACAGAATCCTCCAGAGCCTTCTTACGGCACCAGAGTGAAAGCCAAAGGAACCCCCCCACCTCACTTCTCTGAGTTCCTGGCCTGCTGCTTCCCGCTTCTCCACTCCAGCCACTCTGGCTTCCTTGCAGGTCCTAGAATGCACCTTACGGCCTTTGCACCAGTTGTGACCAGCTCTGCTCTTCTTTATTGTCCACAGCACTCCCTCCCACCTCTCCCCAAGGTCTTATTGAAATGTCCACTACTTCTCAGCACAGACTCTTTTAAAACCTGCAACCTCCCCCCGCCCCTCGCCACCCCTGGGTTCCCCATTCCCTTCTCTGCTCAATTTTTCTCCTTCCCACTTCCCACTATAAAACATACGGCATGTTTTACTTATTTATTTGTTTTCTACCTTTCTCCCCCACAAGAATGTAAGCTCCATGACTACAGGGATTTTTAAAAAATATGTTTTGTTCACAATGGTTTCCCAGAGCCTAGAACAGTGATTAGTGATTATGCACTGCATAATGAACGAACAAGCTGGTGAATGACAGGTTGAGAGGATTAAGTGGGGCCACAAGGGTGAGGCTCCGAGTGGGAGCACAGGGGCCTGACTTGCAGAGGGTATGACCTTGGGCTTGTGCAGGCCTTGGCCTGGAAAACTTGCTTCTTCTTAAAAAATATTTATTTATTTATTTGACTGTGCTGGGTTTTAGTTGCGGCAGGCACTGAGGGAGAATCTTTGATCTTTGTTGTGGCATGTGGGATCTAGTTCCCTGACCAGGGATCAAACCCAGACCCCTGCAATGGGAATGTGGAATCTTAGCCCCTGGATCTCTGGGGAAGTCCCCTGGGGAGCCTGTTTCTTTCCCAGGACCCTTTGCGATTTGAAGGCCAGTGGCCAGGCGGTCTGCTTTTTAAGCAGCTGTCTGGAGCAGCCCTCAGCTGGCTATGCTTTTGCTGGATTTTCAATATGTGATTTCCCCCATGGACAGAGCGAGAATCATTGAAAATCATTCATGAGAAACTCACGGCTGTGCTTTCTGCAGGCGGCTTCGCAGGCCACCAGCACCTGGTGGGGAAGGTGCAAAGCAGAGCGGGCAGAGCATCTTGTCTGCTAGCCCATCACCTCTCCCCTTCTGAGGCCTGGACAGAAGAGCCGCCTTTTGGGGCAGGAAAAGCTGCTTGGGTGAAGGCTGAGGTCCTGCCACGCTTAGATGGGAAATGTGCTGCCCCTTGGCTTGCTCAGCAGTAGGCATACTTGTGGTGTGCTTCCAAGGCCCCGAGGCTGCTCCCCCAAGACTCAGCCTGGAGCCTCAGGCCTACCCCATTTCCTGGCTGAGGCCATAATCTGGGCTCCTTGTCTGCCCCGGGGCCAGAATAGATGTGTCCCCAACCCGACCTCCATTGGCCCCTCCATGGGGAGCCCATGTTATGTCTTTATGTTGTGCCTCGCTGGCTCCCTGTGGTCTGTTTTCAGTGGTGAGGGGTGGCTGCTTGGGTTCACCTATGTAGTCCATGTGCCTCACAGCCCTTTACTCGAGGCTAAACCTGGGAAGTTGGAATTTTGCTATGGGGCAGCTCGGCTCCTCTCGCTGGCTTGCCTTGGTGTGTTCTGTGGCACTGACTCTGCAGGTGTTGGCAGGAAGCAGTCTTCAGAGCTTCGAGGTGAGGCTGCAGGCAGCTGGGGCACCTACAGTGGCTGCTGGAAGGGAGCCCAAGCTCCCTGCAGTGGAAGTGCATGCAGAGTCTTAACCACTGGACCACCAGGAAAATCCCTGAGGGAGTTTTTCAGGCAGCACATTTGGGGCATCGACTCGGGATCAGCTGTTTAATACTCTGCCACCCATCCCTCAGTTGGGGAAACTTTGAGGTTTCTCCTACACTGTCCTCTGAGGTCCTCAGTGGGATTGTATCCCTTCCCCATTGCCCACAGGAACAGCTGCTGTGATAACATAAATGTTATGACTTCGTTCCCTTCCAGCTCGCTGCCTCATTTGCCTTCCCGTTGTCATCACTCAGATTGTTGGGGAGGGGAGTGGTTAAAGATGCCTGTGAAGTGTTTGTCATTCCCCCTGCCAAGAAGTAGGGTGTTGTTACAGATTGAATGGTTACCTCCACCCACCCCCCCACCAGCAAAGATCTGTTGAAGTCGTGTCCGACTCTTTGCAACCCCCATGGACTGTAGCCTCTATCTGTGGAATTCTTCAGGCAAGAATATTGGAGTGGGTTGCCATGCCCTCTTCTAGTGGATCTTCCTGACCCAGGGGTTGAACCCAGGTCTTCTACATTGCAGGCAGATTCTTTACCACTGAGTCACCTGAAAAGCCTCCTTTGCATTTCACTTCACCTCCCTCCCACCTAGGAAAGATCTGTTGAAGTCTCAACACCCAGCACCTATGAATTATTGACCTTCTTTGGAAGCAGAGTGGTTGCAAATTAATTAAGTTGAGGCCATACTGGATGAGGGTGGGCCTCAAATCCAATGACAAGTGTCCTTTGAAGAAGAGGGAATGAAGGCACAGAGACAGACATATAGACATGACATGTTGCAGCAGAGGTAGAGATCAGGGGATGAAACATACAACAAAGAACACACAGAAGCTAGGAGAGAGGCCTAGAACAGGTTTTCCTTGTGAGCCTCCAAGAAGGAACCAACTCTGACGACACATTGATTTTGGACTTGAGGTCTTCAGACTTGTGAGACAGTGAATTTCTGTGAGACTGCAGCCTGCATCAGCTTGTCGGCTCTTTAGGAAATGGATCTTCCAGCCCCGGTTGAGCTGCATCAGCTGATCCTTAGATTACAGAATTGTGAGCAAATAAATGTTTGTTGCTTATTTTAAGGGGGTTCCCAGGTGGCACCCTGGTAAGAATCCACCTGCCACTGCAGGAGACTCAACAGATGCGGGTTTGATCCCTGGCAGTAGGAAATGGCAACCCACTCCAGTATTCTTGTCTGGGGAATTTCATGGACAGAGGAGCCTACAGGTGGACTACGTCCGTGGGGTCACAAAGAGTCACACACAAGTGAGCTACTGAGCACCCACATAAGCATTTATTTTAAGCTACCAAATATGGGGATGGTTCCTTGCCTGGTGGTAGATAAGAGAAACGCACAGGAAGTTCTGGCTCTGGGACATTTGTCTTAACATCTACCTGCAATGGAGCCACCCAAACCATCTTCTATCTTCCTTCTGGTAAACTGAGCACCACTTAAAATACAATATGGTCTCTTTTTTTGGCCATGCTGTGCAGTTTGTGGGATCTTAGTTCTCTGACCAGGAATTGAACCTGGGCCCTCAGCAGTGAAAGCCTGGAGTCCTAACTGCTGGACTGCCAGGGAAGTCCCTCAATCTGGTTCTTAGAATCCACTTTTAGGCCCTCTGGATAGTGCTTTTGACCTCAACTGTCCACATACTGACACCTGGTTCCTTTGCCTCATACTGGGTGTCCCCTGCAGGTATTTCCCAGAGGTAGGGCTAGGACAGGGTACCTCCACCCCTCCTCCAACACATACACGATCCTTAGCCTCCAGGCTGCCCTGGAGGAAGTTGTCCTCTGCCCTTTCTGGTTTACAGCCCATCTCGGTGTACCTCCCACTCCCACAGCCCAGCATGCTCCTAGGGTGGCCATTCTGGATCCTTATACTTTGTCACACGTAGCCCTGCCAGACTAGTTTCCCTGGGGGTCATAACAATGTTAGTTAGTTTCAGGTGTGCAGCAAAGTGATTCAGTTGTCTATCTACGTCCATCTACCTGTATTCTTTTTTTAGATTCTCACAAACTCTTTTCTCTCTGTCCTTCCTGATCAGCCCTGTGGCACTGATTTCTGCCCCGTCTTTGTTTACATTCTTGCCCCTACCTGCAAAGCCCTTTGCCTCTCTCCCTACTTCCCCTGACCTGCCCCTAAGATCCTTCCGACTGAGTCCCTTCCTTCCATGAATCCCCTGGCAAGTATTATCTGCAATGGATCAGAGTGTGGGCTCTGTAGCCCTACTCCCTGTATTCGAATTCTGATTCTGCCACCTTCTTACTGTGTAACCTTAGACGAGTTAATGAACCTCGCTGAGCCTCAATTGCCTCACCTGTAAAATGGGGATCATTATAGTTCTGTCTCATGGGGTCATTAGGAGGATGAGATGAAGTCATGATTGTAAAGTGCTGGAACAGTGCCTAGCACAACCAAATAACTGAGAGTTGTCATCGGATATGGTATGTCTGTGTGTGAGGCAGAGCCCATGCCAGGGCACCTGCCTCTCCCTGGGATTGGCCTTGGTTCTTGCTTTTCTCAGAACTTGAACTTCCCTCTGGGTTCCTGGCTGGCCTTGTCTTTAACTTGCCTCCCCAATCCACTTCCATCTGGTTGCTCTCCCACCAGGGAGCCATGCCCACCCCGGGGACTGCTCAGTGCTGCCACTTCCACCCTCAGCCTGGGGCTGGGTACCTTTCCTACCAGTCTGGGTGCCAACACTGGAGGTGGCTTATCCCAATCTGATTTGTTCTAGATCTCATCCTTGCCAGCCACAAGGGGAGAAGAAGGTTGTGAGAGCCCTAAAGCATCATTTCATAGCTGGAAAGGGGGCATGAGGGATCTTTCTGGCTGCCTGAGCTTTGAGAAGATGCCGTAAAACTGGTCATAGTAAGAAAACAATAACGTACCTTTGAGAAGCCACTGGGCGTGGTGTGTGTGGCTCTGAGCTGCTGGCCCTGGCAGGAGACTCTATACGGGGCTATGTCACCAAAGCCACTCGATATCCCTGCCGAGTAGAGAGCATTATCCCTGCTTTAAAGATGGTGAAATTGGGCCACAGAGGAGGGGAGTCACTTTCCCAAGATCACACAGGCAGAAGAGGTCAGGAGTGGAGGAGGCGTGGGAAGTTGGAGGAAGCTCAGGTTTGACTTTTCCCAAAGCCCACACTCTCTCCTCCTCCTCCTGTAGTGACCTTTGGTGTCCTCTGGTCCGAATCCTCCTGAAAGTGGGGAGTCCACCATGGTACTCCAGCACCTCCTCACCAGCTTGGAGCCGGGCCTGGGCTGTCCCTCCCCAGGCCAGCTGGGTTTTGCTTGAGAAAATGTGATTAAAGTTGGACTCTCCCGAGAGGGTCTGTTTTAAAGCATCAAAGGCTGGAAGCAAGAGGAATGTTCATAATTTTCATGGCGGTCTTCGCTGCTGGGTTTATTTCCAACTGGCCCTGTGCTTGGGCATCCATGGAAATATTAGACCTCCCGGCAAAACCTGCAGGGTTGTCAATTCAGAAATGGAGAGTGGGAAAATGAGAATAAAAACAAAACCCCACCTCCAGTGAATGTTAGAATTCTGACGGCAACTAGGCACCTGGAATCCTTACTGTGTGGATTCAGGATGAAAAAAAAAATCCATATCTGTGAAAGCGGGAGCTTCTCCAGCCTGCTTTTAATTGCACCTGGAAAGGGGCTTAATATCTCAGCCAATTTCTCATCATCTTTTGCAAATCTTGGGCTGCTCGGGTCCCCAGGGGATTTGTGTAATAAAACGGGATGGTTAAAGGGCATGTTTCTGCATTAACGAATCTTTCTGCACTGGCTGGGCCCGAGCATTATGTAAATGTTTACTGTAATTAAGAGATGAAGTTGTCACGGTACAGGATTTTGGTTGCTGGTGTGGAGTTCCTGCCGTGCCCCAGCCATGAATACTCACCCAAGAAGGAAGTAGCCGAGAGGGGACAAGGTGGAAATGAACGCATTATACCAGGCTAACCCCGAGAATAATTGTCTGGTTATAACGTGCCCTTCAGCTTAACAATACAAGCAGGAGTCGGAGCCACATCTCAGCAAGACAGGTCTGGGCTCAGACACGTCGATTTGCCTTCGCGCGTCTGCCATGGTGTGGTGGCCACACTTCTGTTACACTGCCTTGAGCTTAAAGTAGAATTTCTCTTGCTTGATGCCAAAGATGAGAGGATATGTGGAATCCCCAAAACCCGTATTTGTTGTATGTATTTTTTGCTTGTTTCTTTTTTTGGAGGAGGAGGGAGTGGTGGTGAATTCAGCATTAAAAAAAAAATTGAAATATGATTTTCATGCAGCAAAACATACATCTTAAAAAATACAGATTTATCGAGGTATAATTGACATACAATAAACTGCACTTATTTAAATTATACAATTTGATACGTTTTGACATATGCATCCACCTGTGCAACCGTCACCATAATCAAGATTGTGAGTATATACATTGCTCCCCAATGTTTCCTCATGCCCTCCCTTGTCATTGCTCCTGCCTGCCTGTCCCTGGACCCCATCCCCAGGCAACCACTGATCTGCTTCCTGTCATTGTGGAATGGTTTGCGTTTTCTACCGTTTAATAAAAATGGAATCATTCAGTAAGTACTCTCTGGCTTCTTTCAGCCTGATTATTTTGAGATTCATCCGTGTTGTGTGTATCAGGAGTTCATTCCTTTTATCGATGACTGATATTCTACTGTGTGGCTACACCACAATTTGTTGATCCATATACTTGGTGGTGACTATTTGGGTTGTTTCAGTTTGGGGCTATGACAAATAAAGCTGTGGTGAACTTTCATGTACATATACTTTCATTTCTCTTGGGTAAATACTCAGACTAGGTCATGGGGCAGGTATCTGTTTAAGTTTTATAAGAAACTGCCAAGTCATTTTCCCAAGTGGTTATACCACTTTCTACTCCTATCTAAGATGTATGGGAATTACCATCTCTCTCCTTGCCAACATTTGGTGTTATCACTCTTTTTAGTTTTAGCTATTCCAGCTACTGTGTGTGTGTATTTTAATTAAAATTGCTTTTCTATGCTTCCTTAAAAGTTTATAAGGCACATGAATGCATACATATGTAAAAATTCATCAGGTTGTACACTTAAGTTTTCTGCATTTTACTGGGTATAAATTATTTCTCAATAAAATATTATAAAAAACTTTATAGGGAGAAGATTCCCTGGAAATGAAATCATCTTCTATTTATATTCCTGTAAGTGGCTTTCCCAACCAAGCAGGGACTCAGCTCTGGTAACTAACTGGTCCTTTAAGAAGGCCCGCCTGTTCGCTGGTGGTGAGTTGAGGTTTCAGACCTGGGTAGGTGTGGCTCAGGTCAAGGAAGACAAGCTGGGACCCCAGGCTAGTGCCAACACAGGCACAGGTGAGTCATCCGTTTTCCTGGATCCTGGAAAACTGTGCCCAGGGCTTTTTTTGCCAGGTCCTTCTTTGATGTAGAAAAGATGAAAGCTTTACAAGCCATGACCACTCCCACTTGCAGATGGAGGCGGCAGCCCACTCCTAGTGAACAAGGGTGGAGCTCTATGCCCAGCAGTGGGGGTGGGGCATGAGCGGGGTGGGTGTGGGGGCAGGCTATCCCTTTGGGTCACTTTGTGGAGGCCAGTCCCAGACTTCATTGCCTTCCCGAATGCCTTAGCATGAGCATGGTCCAGCTCCGCTGGGTTGGCCTGGTGCCCAGGTCATCTCTCTCGCACTCTCTCTCTCTTATTTTTTTTTAATATTTTTTATTTATTTGGATGTGTGGGCTCTTAGTTGCCGCATGCAATATCTTTCATCTTCGTTGTGGCATGCGGAATCTTTTTTTTTTTTTTAGTTTCAGCATCAGAACTCTTAGTTCTGGCATGTGGGATTTAGTTCCCTGACCAGGGATCAAACCCAGGCTCCTGAAATGGGAGCTCACAGTCTTAGCCACTGGAGCACCAAAGAAGTCCCTGCCTGGGTCATTTCTGAGTTTGCCTTTACACTTCTGTGCCTGTACACTGGTGGCCCAGTGTACCTGGATTGGGGGTTCCCAGTCCTGGGGTGTGCCACCCACCACTCTGGTGGGAGGGTGTTTGGAAATGGGTCACAACTGCGTGGGGTGAATGGGCAGGGACAGTGTGTGTGACAGCTCAGTGGAATGAAAGACTGTCCTACCCCAAAAGCTAACAGAGTGTTCCAGGTTGAGAAACGAGCTGGTTCTGATAGGTAAGGGTTAGTTGATTGCTTAAGCAGTAAATAATTCTATTCATTCAACATCTTGCGTTCATCTTGTGGTGCCCATCAGATCATTCAGATTTTGTTGGTTGTATCCATACTGCATTGCTGCTGCAGATTAAGAAATACATCTAGACTCTCAACAATGTACAAAATACTCTGCAGAGCTCTGATCCTCCTTTTTTTTTAACCCCCGCAGCACAGCTCAGCTTGTGGGATCTTTAATTCTCTGATAAGGGATCGAACCTGGGCCCCCCAGCAGGGAAAGCAAGGAGTCCTAACCACCAGACTACTAGGAAATTCCTCCAATCTTCCCTATCTTAAAGGTTATACTTCTGCCTTACCCTATTTCTAAACTTTCTGGCATCCAAACATGGAGTATGAGAGACATTTAAGGAACATGATTGATTTAAAAAGCAATAACATCCTTTCTGAGTCTTATTTAGTTTTCATTTTCTTTTTTTTAGGATTCATTTGGCACCCGGTATTTTAAGCAAACTCAAACCTCTCTGCGGGTCTTGACACGTAGCTAGAGGGGTGCCGAGATGGAAGAGTTCTTGTTGGCATGACCCGTGCAGGTCTGGTGACGGTGCAGAGAAGGGAGCTGCAGTTTTCTGACATTAAATATTAACACTGGATATTAATAATGAAGGCTGACAGTTCTTTTCTCAGTGGTGTTTCTGAGTGTGTCTCTCCCCAGCCTGCTAGGCCAGCTGGCCCGCGCCCTTCCCCTGCCAGAGCAATGTGGCTGGAGCCCCCTGCTCTCCGAGGTCAGGAGAGGTAAGGTAAACAACCCCGAGTTGTCACCCACAGAGGCAGGGATTGCCTGCTTGGGCTGCCGAGCATGGCTCCACTCCTTGTCCTCCCTCCTGTCCCCAGCGACAGGGAAGCAGCTGGTGGCAAAAGAAAAAGAAGGAGGTGGATGCCTGAGATGATGGAATGGACCATGGGCCTCCGGGCAGGAGGAGGAAACTGGCTCCCTGCTCAGAGGTCCAGGAAGGACCCATGACCCCAGGGGAGCACTCAGATCCAACCCCTCAGCTCCCCAGTGTGTCCTCCATTCCTGCCTTCTGCAGGCTTTGCAGAGCAGTGTCTCTCTTCTGGGTCAGGATGTCTCAGTTTGATTAAAGGGGTGGCAACATGGGTGCCAAGCAGACCTGGGCCATGCAGGCTCTGATGATGCAGATCTTGATGCAGCAAGAATCTGGCCTTGTAGACCTGTGTTATGCAAACCTGAGCCACGCAGACCCTGATCTTGCAGACACAGGCTGTGTAACCTTGCCTGGCTACCCTGACTGGCTGAGTTCTGGTGACCTGTGGACAAAGGCATGGACACCCAGGCAGTCTGGAATTTCCACCAGGGTGCCCGTGCTTGGAGCTGGAAAACGAAAACCCCAGTGACCTCTTCTGCCATAAAATGTACAAGGAATCAAATGTGAAATAGCCCCCATTTGGCACACTCCGTTTGTGAATGACCGGGAGTTCACTTTGCTTTCATGAAACCACATACTCCCTATGTACATTCTCTTCTTTTCCTTCCTGCACCACACTTGATGGTGGCAAGTTTAAATATGGCTCTTGGAGTGGCTGGGCTTTGCATATATTCTTGGGGAATCCAGGTTCACTTTAAAGCAGAGGCCAAAATCTGAGGAAGGTGTCTCAGTTTGGCACTAGTACCTCATTTTGAGAGAAAAGGTTTATAATCTGAGTAAGACTCATACTAGAGTCATTTTCTCTGAAGAAAATGGTGAGATCCAGGAAATCTCCAGTGACTGATTGTTCATGGCACTTTGCTGTGGGGAGCTAAGGCCCTAGCCAGGATCTCTGGCTTACCCGCTGACATTCCCCTTCTCAGTCAGCACCTGCCTGCCTTTGCTGTGAGACAGGGCCAGGCAGCTGAAGTGAAAGAGGAGGTGGGGCCCAAAGCCTCCATCAATGGTGGTAATTAATTGGGCTTGTGGTCGCCTTACACCTTTCATTTGAGGCTGTACAGGTGCTCCACAGACATAAATTAATTAGGCCTCCCATGCCTCCTGTGGGCCTGGACAGATGTTGGATTCCAGAGGCCCTGGTTTCCCCATCTTCAGGGCAGAGCGTGAGGGGTTTGGTCGGACAGTGACAAAAGCGCTATGCCACTGGCTCAGTCCCTGCCTTGCCAAGGAGGGCTGGGCAAATGGGAATTCCCTGGAAACACATTTGTTTGGCATTCCCAAGCCAAACCTTCATTCCCAGAGTGCACCTCTGTGGAGTGCTATGACTAGGCCTCATCCAGTGACCACCTGCTGGCTTTGGCATCCTCATGGAGGCTACTGCCTTCTCAGTCATTGACTCACCAATGCAGTGCAAATGTGGAGGGTCAAGTTCTTCCTTAGGTGGCAAGCCATGCAGGAGAAGGCGAAGTTTCTTTTCCCAAGCAAAAAAATTAATGAGTAATGGTTTCTGGAATTTCTCCTCAGAGAATATAACCTCATCAGCTCTAGGCTTCTGGCTTCTGAACAATTGTTCTCAGTAATAATACAGAACCCCTTCATAATAATACATCCTTCTGTGTGTTCAAGAAAGTAGCAATTTATTCCAGGCAAGACTAGAAAAAAAAAAGGTTGCCTTTATTCATCTTGATACCTGCCCACCCCAGAGATCAAGCAGTGAGGAGGCTGGTTAATCAGCTTAGGCTTTTTGGAGGTCTTTAACGAGCGCCTATAGCATGCCCAGAAGTGGAGCAGGCGTCATGAGGGAGACAGTAAAAAGGAGCTGTAAGAGCTGAGAATATTTTCTCGAAAGATCAGCCTTAAATACATGCCAGACTGGCTTTCCTTAAGTGCACTTTTGAGAAAGATGAGGTGAATTGATGTTTGACATCCATATCAACCTCTGTTAGAGAGCTAAATAGGACATTTCCCAGACTCTCTTGCAGCTAGGGTTCGAGGAATGATGAGTTCAGCCAATCAGACATTCTTGTGTGAAACCTGACTTTGGATCTCAGTGAAAGAGGGAGAGAGGTGTGACTTTTGCTGATGTGAATCACAGCTGAGGCCACATTGTTCTCAACCTGGCAGTGATGGTTTCTGATTATGTAATGGCTCCCTGATCATGACAGCTCAGTTCTGTGGTGTGACTTTGGGGGACTTTCCTGAAAGTTCAGCACAGAGTGGGTCTCTTCAGTCCTCCAGATAAACTTGTTAGCCTCTTAATATCCTGCAAGGAATCCCTTTCTCTTGCAAATAGCTGGAGGGGATCGCTGGAGAGGATACCCTACAAGGAATCCCTTTCTGTTGCAACTAGCTGATTCCTGACTCACTTAGGCTTCCACTCTCAGTTCCTCCAGTTTTTCCCCCATGCCTTTCCCACCATCCCACCCCATCTTATTTTTCTTATGCTGCTGCTAAGTCACTTCAGTTGTGTTCAACTCTGTGTGACCCCATAAACGGAAGCCCACCAGGCTCCCCCATCCCTGGGATTCTCCAGACAAGAATACTGGAGTGGGTTGCCATTTCCTCCTCCAATGCATGAAAGTGAAAAGTGAAAATGAAGTTTCTCAGTCGTGTCCAACTTGTAGTGATCCCATGGACTGCAGCCTACCAGGCTCCTCCGTCCATGGGATTTTCCAGGCAAGAGTACTGGAGTAGGGTGCCATTGCCTTCTCCATTCTTTTGCAGGTAACTTCTACTCATTCTTCAAGACTCAGTTCAGATGTCACCTCCTCCATGAAGCTTTCCTGGATATATGTCACCTCTACAGCCTGCCTGCCCCATGGCACCCAATGCATCCCTTCACAGGCTTTTTTTCTTTGCCTTCTTCCTCCACTGCACTGTGAGCTGCTAGGAGCTAAGGACTATCTTTTCTGGAGATCCCTGTTACCTAACACCTTGCATGTAGTAGGTGCTCAAGAAAACTTCTTTTGTTGAATTAGAAAGCAACATACTGAACTTAGAGATTATCATACTAAGTGAAGTAAGCCAGACAAAGACAGATATAATATGATATCACTTATATGTGGAATCTTAAAAAAATGATACAAATAGACTTATTTATAAAATAGAAACAGACCTACAGGCATAGAAAACAAACTTATGGTTACCAAAAAGGAAGGGAGAGGAGGGATAAATTAACAGTTTGGGATTAACAAATACAACATACTATATATAAAATAGATAAACAATGAAGTCCTACTGTATGGCACAGAGAACTGCATTTAATATCTGGTAAGAAACTATAATGGAAAAGAATCTGAAAAAGAATAGATTTATATATATTTATGGATTGGGGGCAGGAGGAGAAGGGGAAGACAGAGGATGAGATGGTTGGATGGCATCACTGACTCAATGGACATGGGTTTGGGTAGACTCTGGGAGTTGGTGATGGACAGGGAGGCCTGGCGTGCTGCGATTCATGGGGTCGCAAAGAGTGGGACACGACTGAGCAACTGAACTGAACTGAACTGATGTATGTATAACTGAATCACTTTGCTGTATAGCAGAAATGAACACAACATTGTAAAACAACTACAAAAAATAAGAAAAGAAAACAACATACAGCAAATAGTCAGATGTGAAGTTATGTGGTTCAGACCTCAGTTCAGTAAAGGGAGAGACCACCATTGCCTAGAGGAAATGGGAATGTCATGAGGGGAAGCAATGATGACCCAGAAGCCAGGAGAGCCCCCTTTCTGGGTCTGGTTTCCTCATCTATAAAATGAAGGGTGAGCATTCATTAGTGTTTCCTGATGTGCATTCATCTGAATATGACTTCTGTAAAATGTTACCTGGAAGACAAGGGTTCCATGAGCATATGTGTTTGGGAAATGTTGGATTCAGCATAGTAAAACAGGTTTCTCTAGTACAGAACTTCTCAGGGTCTTTAATATGCTAGAGTACCTTGTGACTTTGGACAATTCTAGCATTCAGGGTCATATCAGTTTTCTTTTGCTTCGACAGTGCTAGAAAACCTCAACGGCCTACAACGATACATATTTCTTGCTCAAGTGGCTCAAATCTTCTGGGGATTGGCTGGGCACCCTAGTGGCTGGTGATGGCTGGTTAGGGGGCTGTCTGACTTGGTCCTGTTTGGGATGCTTACAGCAGGTCTGCTCTGTCCCACCTGTATCCCACCCTCCAGCAGCCTTCCTGGGCGTGTTCTTGTGAGGGTGGCAGAGGCTCAAGAGAGCAAAGTCCAGGCTCATTGCAAACCTCTGCTTCCCTCAGGTCTGTGAGCATCTATCAGTTCACTGGCTAAGGGCCGAGCAGGTCACCTACCTGCTGTGGGAAGACACTGAAACTCCATGGCCAAGGGCATGGATTTCAGGAGGGGTCAAGAGTTGGGGTCACCTCTACTACACAGTGTTTCCCAAAGTCACCTAACTAAGGAACTCCTTTGCCTATCCCACTGGCTTCCATAACAAATACTTTGGGAAATGCTTGAGTAGCAAGGCTTAACATCTTGTATGGTTCTGATACCCTGATTCTGGACTCCGGCTTCAGGCCGGAGTTGATAACAGATCTGGATGGAGCTCAGTGGAGGGAATTTGACCAGAAGCGGCAGAAGAAGCAAGGAGAGGCGGCTCCCTTGGAACCACGCTCTGTGGGCGAAGTTGTGATCAGATGGGGTACCTCCCAGCTATTCCCGTGATGCCCCTGTGCTTCACCTCCCCCTCCTCTCCCCACCAGTCTTTTGTCCAACCATTGCTGGGGGTGAGCAGAATCCTCCTGGGAGCATCACTTTCTGAGAGGCGTGGTTCTAGGAACTGCATGGCTGTGCTGGGAAATTCATTTTTCCTGTGTTCTGTTGCTCTAGAAAGGCGCTGTCCAGAGACTGGAGTGAGGGACAGCCTTCCTGGGCATGGGCATGGAGCCTCTCACCTTTTCCCCAGCTCTAGGCCAGGGGCCAGCTTCCTTCCATGGAAGAGTCGGGGCTTTGGCAGTTGGGCCTACCCCCCTTCTCAACATATCTGGATACCTGCACTGCCCTCTTACCTCCCTGGGTTGGGGATGAGGTCGGGGTGGGGTGTCTGCCTGTCCGTTCTCTACTGAGCTGAGCGTCTTAACTGCTCTGGATTTCACCCAACTGCCAAGTCCAAGTAACAACTCAGCAGCCACACCCAGCACCCTGCAGAGTGACAGTGCTATGGTGAGGTGGCCCTGAACACTCACCCAGTGTCTCTTTTAGTTTTCAGACTCAACTCATCCAGCAGCCCCGCCTGCTGTCCAGTAGGCGCGGTGGAAATGCTTCCTGTTTATGACTCCCTGTCTTGTGTCCCCAGAACTTAGAGAGGTGGAGTTTCCGACCTGACACCCAGGGCTGCTTCAGTTTTATCAAAGCTCACCCGGCCCCTTTTGTAAATGCCCTGTGGCTTTTGGGGGTGGTGGTGGGTGAGTTCCGGGCCTGGGGCGGGGTGGGGGGGGGGGGGGGGGTGGGGGGTGGGGGGTGGGGGGAGGGTGCCAGCAGCTTGGGTTCCCTTTGGGGCACATAAATTTGGCCTTGTTTAGGAAAGCTGCAGGGAAGCGAGGATGAAGGTGATCAGGTTACAAAAGCACACTGGGCCCCCGACGGCTTCATAGGAGGCCTGAGGCACACAAAAGGCCTCAGGGTCTGGGGTGGGTTAGGTGGGGGAGGGGCTGAGGCCCAGCTGATCACCTCCGGCAGGCCTTCAAAGGGCCTGCCCACCCAGAGGATGCCCTTCGTTTTAGGTAGATCAGAAGGGCAGGGGCCCAGGTAAAACCCCACCAGAAACACCTGTTTCTCTCTCTGAGTGGGGAACACCTGGAAATGTGGTGAGGTTATGATTTTATCGGAAATAAATGCAGCAAAATGTGTGCATAGAAAAAGTACTGAAAGGAAACACAGGGTTATGTTACCAGTGGAAAATCCTTAGCTTCCAATTATAGGTAATTTACATTTCTTTCTTATACTTCTTTGGTAATTTCCAAATTTTCTATAGTGACTACAAGTTATTGTTTAATTCGAACATAAAGTGATGAAAAAAGAATAGAAGGAATGGCATAGTTACGTTTTTTGAGAAATAATTGTTCTATAATGGTTTGTACTGTATATTCAATAGAATATCAGTTCAGTAAAACAAAAAATATAAAGGGTTGGAAGGAAATATAGAAAACTGTTATCAGTGCTTATCTCTAGAAATATGGTTGATTTAACATTTTAAAAAACATTTTCTAGAAGAATATTATGTTTTAAAATTAGGAAAATGAACATATTTTTATTTCTACCTTTATTCTTTCAATAAACATATATCTGGCATGGCACTGGGCTTGCACAGATGAAGCAAACAGACCTTGTCTCTGGGTTCCTAGAATTGAAAACCTAAGGGAGATATAGTCACCAGGTGGTCTTTGACTGCACAAACTTGTCATCTGCCAGGCAGCCACAACATTGGGTGTCCTGACTTGGTCTGAGACATCAAATAGCCTGTCCTGCAGAAGCCACATTTAAATTAAACTTGAAAGAGTAAGAAGGGGTTAGCTAGACAAGCACTGTGGGAAAGGTTTCCAGGCTGGAACAAAGGCCCTGTGGCAGGATGGAGGGGCCTGGATGGAGTGGAGCTATCCTGGCAGGGCTTCAAGTCCCTTTTCAGGAGAGCAATTTGGAGAAGGAAGACAGAAAGCAGGGAGACCTGTTAGGAGGCCTGGACCAGGGTGGGGATGGGAGGCGGTGCTAAGTGGGGTCTAGAGACCCACCTGCATAGGGGTCTCTAAGTGGCTGGTGGCTGTGTGCCCAGGGGTTTCTTGCCACCTGCATGGATACCTGGTTCTCTCTTGCTGGCTCAGTGGCCAGGCCCAGCTCAACCCTAGCTGATCTGCACAGAAAGAAGCATCCTGTAGCATGGAAGCTTGTCTGAGCTGTAGGCCCTGACAATGACCACATCTAGGGAGGAGGGAAGCAGAGACAGCCTGGCTTGCCAAGCCCCAAGACATGAAATTAAAACATGTTTGTTCCTTGGGAAGAAAAATTATGACACACCTAGACAGAGTATTGAAAAGCAAAGACATCACCTTGTTAAAAAAGGTCCGTATAGTCAAAGTTATGGTTTTTCCAGTAGTCATGTACAGATGTAAGAGCTGGACCCTAGAGAAGGCTGAGTGCCAAAGAATTGATATTTTTGAGCTGTGGTACTGGAGAAGACTCTTGAAGAGTCCCTTGGACTGCAAGGAGATCCAACCAGTCAATCCTAAAGGAAATCAACCCTGAATATTCATTGGAGAGTCTGATGCTAAAGCTGAAGCTCCAATACTTTGGCCACCTGACTCAAAGAGCTGACTCACTTGAAAAGACCCTGATACTGGGAAAGATTGAGGGGGGAGGAGGGGACAATAGAGGATGAGCTGGTTACACGGCATCGCTGACTCAATGGACATGAGTTTGAGCAAGCTCCAGGAGATGATGAAGGACAGGGAAGCCTGACGTTCTGCAGTCCATGGGGTTGCAAAGAGTTGGACATGACTGAGTGACTGAACAACAAATTCACACAACAGGTTAGTAGACAGCAATAAAAAGGTGTAAACTCTGCCCATGCAACAACATGGAAACTTTCAGAAACATAATGTTGAGCAAAAGAAACTGGAGATAAAATAAAGCGAATTGTACATTTCAGTGATTATAGAGTTCAAAGTCAGGCAGAACTAGTTTATGCTATTGGAAGCCAGGACAACAGTTAGTCTTGAGGGTGCAGGATAGTCACTGGAAGAGTCCCCAGGAGGCTTCTTGTGTCGGTCATGCTTCTTGACTTGATCTGGAGGCTGGTGACATGGGTATAAGTTCATTTAGTGAAATGTCACCAAGCTGTATACTTATGACATGTGCACTGTATTTCATGTACATTTTGCTTGAATTAGAATTTATTTACAAAAATCGCCTGGGCTGCTATATGGAGAGTTGGCTGATGGGGGAGGGTAGAGGCAGGCAGACTTGTGAGGGGGCTGGGTGACCAGTGAGAAAAGAGAAGAGGGAAGAGAGGAGGCAGGAAGGTAGGAAAAGGCAGAGCTCTTAGTGCCACTGATGGGCTGGCGGGCATGTTCAGAGGTTCCGAGGGCAGTGGGAGAGGCCCCATGAACTCTAGGACAGAGCTATGGATGCCAGGCAGCCTGCCCCTCACAGCCAGTGTTTTCTGGGGACATTGTGAAAGAAACTACACAGCATTCTTTCCTTAGAGACTCATGAGCAGTGGATGAAAGTTCTAGTTCTTCCATACCCTGACAACACTTGATAGATATGGTTGAAGGATCTTAAAAACAATTTTTTTTTAAATTTAAGTTTTTTTTATATGGACTGTTTTTTGAAGTCTTTATTGAATTTGTTACAATATTGCTTCTGTTTTATGTTTTAGTTTTTTGACTGCAAGTCCCGTGCAATCTTAGCTCCTCCACCAGGGATTGAATCTGCACCCCCTGCATTGGAAGGCAAAGTCTTAACCACTAGACCACCAGGGAAGCCTCTAAAGGATCTTTTAAAAGGATAAATCAGGTCATGTTGTTGTCCTGCTCAAAACCCTCCAGTGATTTCCTGTATCACTTAAAATCCTCACTGTTTACTTGGTCTATAACCCCCGTCCCTACCTCTTTCGCAAGAGGCTGAGTGTGGTCTTGCCTCAGGACATTTGCGCTTGCTGTGCTCCTCACACCCAGCTCTTTGCATGTCTGTTTTTTTCTCATCATTTAAGACTCAATATGTTTTGGTTACTGTTGCTTCATGAGCCAGTATAAAACTTAAAGACACAAAGGAAGAGTTTTATTATGCTCATGGATTCTGGGAGTACAAGAGTACAGATAGGGCACAGCAGATTGGCTTGCTTCTGCTTCAGCACGGGTGAGAAAACAGTCTGAGGGTGACCTGCGACTAGGCTCTGGACTTATCTGGAGGCTCCAGGTGCCTGCATGGGGAAGGCTTGAACCCTCAGTTTATCTGGGATGGTTTACCAGAGCAACTCTGTGTGGCCTCTCTTTCTCCTTGCACTTCCTCACAGCATGGCGGCCTCAGGCTAGTCACACTTCTGACATGGCAGCTCATGGCTTCACTGTGGGTGTTCTTGGAGACCAAGAACTTCATGGCCTTTTGCCAGCTAGCTTTGGAATTCTCCTGGTGTCACTTCTGTTGCACTGTATAGGTTAAAGCAGTCAGAAGCATGACCAGATCGAAAAGCAGAGAACGTAGACCTCACCTCTTGTGGCCATTTTTTTTAAGGCCATGACACAAGCTGAATGTCCCTCCCTAACCACACTACCCAAATCAGATGCCCCTGTTCCATATTTACCATGTTTTTCTATTTTATCTTCTTTATAGCACTTATCAGAACCTGAGGCTATTTTACTTTATTATTACAAGTTTATTTTCTGTCTTCCCCCACTGGAATAGAAGTTTCAGGACAGCACATGCTTGTTTATAATTTTTCTTGATGTTTTTATATCACTAGTGGGTAGAACAGTACCTGAAACATAGTGGGAGCTTGGTAATTATTTGTTGGAAAAAATGATAAAGCAGTAAGCATGTGAGATACTCTATCAGCAGAGGATAGCTTTTTTTTTTTTTTATTCATTTCTTTGGCTGCGTCGAGTCTTAGTTGCAGCACACAGAATCTTCATAGCATCATGTGGATCTTTCACCGTGGGGCACAGACTCTCTAGTTTTGGCTCATGGGCTTAGCTCCTCTGCGGCATGTGGGATCTTAGTTCTCCGACCAGGGACTGAACCAGCATCCCCTGCACTGCAAGGCAGATTCTTAACCACTGGACTACGAAGGAAGTCCCAGGAGATGGCTTTTTTTTTGAGGAGTCCAGTAAAGGCTTTTTGGAGGAGATGACAAAAGTTGAACTTTGAAGAACTAGAAGGTGTGTAGCTGGTGGGACGGGGGTGGTATATTTCAGAAAGAGAGATCAGTGGCTGTGAAGGCGCTGGGACCTGGCACATGGGATCTAGCTAGGGTGCCTTCTGGAGTGCCTTGCTCAGTGTGAGTGGGGAGGCACTGGGTGGAGATGAAGATGGAGGGGTGGTGTGTGGGGCAGACCGTCAGAGATGCAGCACAAAGGCCAAACTGGCTTCACTCGAGATGGCTGTGGAAAACCCCATGGATAATTTTAAGCTGATCTTAAATGATGGGATCGGATGAGTTTTTCTCCAAAGGTCATTTCTTACAGATGGAGTGTTTTTCCCATGGAGTGGGGGGAGGGGTCCAAGGTGCACTTGAACAAGACCTTGCATGTAGCCCCCGATTCCTGCCCCCCTCATTAAGTTGCAGACAGGCCTTCTGTCCGGGCAGGAGCAAAAGGTCCAGGCGGCCCAGGTCTGGGAACTGAATTGTGTCCCGGGCCTCCTGGGAATGGGTGGAGCTGAAGTTCATCTCTCGGTTTCACTGAAATAGAGAAGCCGCTGACAGAGATCCTGTTGTTGTTGTTTAGCCGCTAAGTCCTGTCTGGCTCTTTTGCAACCCCGTGGACCACAGCCTGCCAGGCTCCTCTATCCATGGGATTCTCCAGGCAATAATACTGGAGTGGGTTGCCATTTCCTTCTCCCAGGTATCTTCCTGACCCAGGGATCAAACCCATGTCTCCTGCATTGGTAGGCAGATTCTTTACCACTGAGCTACCTGGGAAGCCCAACAGAGATCCTACCCCTTAACAGTAACCCTTTACAGTATTAACAAAACCCAGTATGTGGTGTCTGGGGCTTGCTTCAAAGCATCCTAGGGTTGGGATGAGTGGGGTAGGACTGACCCTGGGTTGCAGGTTGTTGAAGCTGGTGATGGGTCCCAGCAGTTTCTTGTAACATTTCCTTGATTTTTGAATAGTTCTGAGATTCTCCATAATGAAAAGTATAAGAAGACATCACACTCACTTCAGTAAAATCGTAATCTCTCCTCTTCTCTCTTCCCTTTTGAAAAACTCATTGCTTTGGGTACATTCTTTCCAAATAACTAAAAACAATATCTCTTGACCATAATGTCAGGATAACAGCAAGATTATTAGCAACTCACAGAGGATGTGAAAACAGTAATCTTGTTTTTCAACTTATTGTAGTGACTTAATGTTCATATATTTTATTCTGAAGTGTGGAAAATGAATATTGAAAGTGTATACTCCAACACAAAAGCTATTATTTTTAATGTTCAAGTTTATGTAGAGTACAAAAGTGTCAACTTCCATAAGGCAAGCAGGGAGACTAAACTTTATTGTTTCAGAGGATTTAGGAACAGACTCTACATCTGAAGGCAGTGTCTTTCATACCCGAGTACACCTAGGTTTCCCGAGACTGAAAGTTTGGGGTTGTGAGAGTTGTGAGGACAGAGAATGGCAGTTACCATTTCTACAAAGAGCTCAGTTCACAGTGATGAGATTTCAATGCCTGTGTTTGGATATACTCTTTCCAACATGGCCACCAGTTTCAACATGGCTGCCATTAGTGCTGTTGAGTGCCCTTCAGGGACTGCTCCTGTTCTCCGAGTTCTGAGAGGAAACTCTGTTCTCAGGCTGTGTGAAGCCTCTCTTCTAAAGGAGCCGTTCAATAGGTCTGTGTATGTGGGCACAGAGATACATACTCTTGAGATGCCCAAAAAAACTGGGGGAAGAAGTTAGGTTGAAGCTCTAGAATGAAACATCCAAACAAGGTCACAGGGTTGACTGCCTTGGCTCTGTGGGCTCCATCGCTGGTGAGAAGTTTGTAGAAGCCACAGCCAGGGCCTTCTCCTCATTAGGAATGAGGGGTGATAGGTATCTTCACTGAGTCCCATGAATGCTGAAGGCTAGGTGTAGGGGGAAGAGGATGGCTCTAGGGATAGGACCAGGATATGGGTGGTATGCTGAAGTTACCCCAGTCAGCAGACTGCTCCTCTGACAGGCCAGTGGGGAGCCTGGGGAGCCTGGGGACCTGTGTGAGGGTAGGCCTCAGAGGGGTTCTGGGAGCAGAGGAGTCCAGACAACCAAGGCTCATGGTTCACACCCCTTCAAGCAGACATCAAGAATGAACAGTAAAGACCCCTGCTCAAGGTTTCTGGGGAAGGGGAGGTCTTCAGGAGGCTCATTTGTGCTGTGGAATTGTGAGCATAGGTCTCCAGCCCTTCATGGGGTGGGAGGGTCCTACCGTGTGCTGGCCAATCCCAGTGTACCCTGTCCAGTCACAGCAAAGGCCTGAGAGGTTCCCCTTGGTCCTGTCCCTGCCCCACCTGTTCTCAGGGAAGCCTCCTATCTCCCAGTGCATAAGCGCCTCAGGGGCAGTTGTTCCCAAGGGGAGGGTAGCTCCGAGTTGCCACTTTCCAGCCTACAAATGACTCAGCTCCTTTCCTCAGTCATTGCCCTGAGCTAGATCACGTCAGGGTCCAGCTCTGAGCCCTCCCCTGGCTCCCCACTGCCCTCAGATAAAAGCTCAAGTCCTAAGACTTCCCTTGCAGTCCAATTAAGACACCGCACTCCCAATGCAGAGGGCACCAGTTTGATCCCTGGTTGGGGAACTAAGATGGTGCACAGTGCAGTTGAAAAACAAAACAAACAACGACAGCAACAAGCTCCAGTCCTTCCTCTGGTTGACAAGGCCCCCCGGTCTGGCCCCTCCTCCCTAGCCCCCCCACCTCAGGTCCTTGCACTAACTATTCCCTCTGCCTGGCATGCACTTCTTCCAGATACCCCTCACCCCCTGCGTGGCTCCCTCATCTCCTTAGGTCTCCTTTCCAGACAGGCCTTCCCCAACCATCCTGTTTCCTGCACCACCCCACCCCCACCCCACTCCATAGCCATTACCCTTATGTGCGGTGTGACATATTTGATGTGTTTTTGTTTATTGTCTGTCTCCCTTTGTTCAACAGAAAGTCTAAGCAGGCAGGGTCTTTTCTCTTCTTTCTTTATTTTTGGCCGTGCCATGTGGCATGCGAGATCTTAGTTCCCCAACCAGGGATCCAACCTGTGCCCTCTGCATTGGGATTGTGAAGTCTTAACCACTGGACTACCAGGGGAGTCCCCGAGTTTTCACAACTTTCGCTCACTGTTCCATCCGCAGAGCTCAAAACAGTGCTTGGCACGTGGAGGCACGTGGTAAACACTTGTTGAGTGAATGAATGAATGTATGAAAGCACTCACCCTGGCACCTTTGGGCCCTTGCTCTTTGTTGGGCCCTTTCCCACAGGTGCAGATTGACCTTGTCCCGAGCAAGCCTCTCCCTGCCTTCTCTCTGCTGTCTCTCTCTGCCATTCAGCATGTCACCAGCGCTCTAGACTCACTACCCCCTCATTGTGACCTCCACCATACCCTGATAGTGCTTCCTGTTGGCCCGGACAGCCCATGTGCCCCATCCCACTGCCCTCCCACCTTGTCCCTTGGCTTCCGCCCACTACTCAGATCCTCCAGCCCTTGTGGCTCTTCTCCATGCTCCCATGTGTCTCCTCCCCACTTCCCCTGCACACTCCCTCCCAGGGCCTTGAAGGTGTTCTCTGCCTCCCACTCCTGCCTCCAAGTGCTCACTTTCTCTAGAGGTCCCCTCCATCAATCTCCCCAATCCAAAATCAATGAGGGAAAGCCCAAGAGCCAAGTGCATGGATTAGTTAAAGACAAAAGCAATATAAAAGGAGAAAAAGCATAAAGAAAAATCCAGCTCATCAGCTCCTTTGCAGTTCAGTTTCTCCCTTGCTCTTTCTAACTCTGTTGGTGGCCCAGCTGTTCCCTTGGGTGTTCAAGCTAAGCTCATCATCTTTTGTGCCCATTCTTCTGTGAGGCCCTGGGGCTCTTCCAATGTCTTCCCTTGTCTATTCTCATGCCACTTCCTTGCTTGAGGCCTCCCTCACCCTTCCTTACTTTTTCCTCAGGAGGTTGCAGAGACTGTGAATCGGGCCCTGTGCAGCCAACGTGAGCTTTCTGAAGCCAAGTGGAATCCAATTACCCTGTATCAGTGAGAGTCTAGCCAAGAAAACAGATACCTCTCTAGGTATTGAAACATAAGGTATTTAATCCAGGAAACTGACTTCATAGGCTCTGGAGGAGCCCAAAAGCCAAACAGGGCACAGTGAGGTAATGCAGAGGTTAGCAACCCAGAGATTAGTAACAGTAGGAAGCTTTTGGCATCCCTCAGGCTGGAGGGACAAAAGGAGAGGAATATTATAGGAACCTGGAAACTGGAGTCAGCTAACAGGAACTGGAACCATGGAGAAGATGCCAGAGAAGCAGCTGATGCTGGGGATGCCACCCAAGGGGAAGAGAGTGGAAAGAAATACTCTGGTTTCTCCCTTTTTCTGCCCCTCCTGTCTCCCTCTGGGATCTCCCATTGGCTGAATCTAGTGGCCAGTTGCAAAGTAGCCTGGGAAATGTAGTTTCCTGCTACACTGAGCAGAGCAAGAGAAGGGCAGAGAATAGATCTGAGAGGAGACAAACGACTCTACTTATTCCCTGGCAAAGAACCCATCGAGTAAACTCCAAATACCTCAGTCTTCCTACTATTCTGTTCATTTGCTGGCCTTCTCTGTCACTGCCCCTACATGCTCACGCTCAATGTGGCTAATGTTGGAACTCCTGCTACCATGCCTGCTACCTCTGTACCCTTCCTCACTCAGTATCCTCAGCCCAGAAGACGTTCCTCTCCAGCCATGCTTGTGTAACATCACCCAGACCTTAATGCCCACGTGGAAGCCACCTCCTCCATGAAGTCTTCCTGCCCATCACTTCTAGCCTTCAACACACACAAACCAATGTTCTTTTTTTTATTCCCCAGCGCTTCCTGCATCTCTGCCTCGCCTCGTTTCTCCCAGTATCATAGTTATTAATGGGCTTGTCTCAGCTCCCCCATTAGACTGCAAGCTTCCTTAAATGCTTGTTGAAAATGAAGCTTCCACAACCCCCTGACATGTAGTACCCGGCATCTAGGAAGGGTGTGCTGCCTTTTAGTTTAATGAATGAACAAATGTGGAGCAAGCACCACAACAGTAGGTAGCAGAGTCTAGTCAGTGCAGGTGAATTCATTTGGGCTCTTTAGCAATCCATGCCTTGGGGGGGAGGGGTGTGACAAGGCCAGAGAAGAAGCAAGCTGGGGAGTCATTCAGGGTGGGGAGCAGATGTCCACATTCTGCCTTGTTATTACTTCAGCTTATTGTTTCAGGTTTTTTTCTCTTCCAGAGAAAAGAATCCGCCCATGTTTTCATGTTGTTCTCATTGAAATACACCCACAGGCTCTGAGACGAACCCACTGGTGAAGTGCAAGCAGGGAGAGGGCGGTGGGTTTGTTTCTTCTCCCGCGGTTTGGTGCTGCAGCTCACGGCCTGGGCTCCCTGGGGCTCCATCTCAGAAAGCAGAGGGCGGATGGAAGCAGAGCACCGCCTTGGGTAACTGCTCCAGGCTGGGGGCGGCTTGGGCACTGGAGCATTGAAGATGTGTCTGTGAATTCATGTTTGTAGGAAGCATTTTTTTTCCATGGGCTTACTTTTTCCAGGAGGAGAGGTCCTCAGGGAACGGCTGCAGGTGAGAAGTTAGACCTAGGGCAGAGGTGGCTTTGGCTTGGGACCCCTCTCACTGGCTGATTTTTTAGGAATTCATTTGTTCTTTCCTACATGGAATGAAAGTGTGAGTTGAGGTGCCATTGGGATGGTTGGACTTTTGGAGCTAGTCTAAGTTTCGTGTTTGCAAAATGAAGGTTCAGAAAGGTTAAGTGACTTTCTCAGCATCACACAGCCAGTTCTGAACCATGGAGGATCTCCGTCTTCAGCCTCCCAGCCTGAGCTCCCAGGGTTTATGGGGGCTGCTGAGAGGAGTCCAGCTCACCCCTGCCTTCGGAGAGAGTCCATTCTGTTGGATGTTTGGACAGAAGTTCCCATTTGGAGTCGTTCGAGGATGGTGACCACCTCTTGTGGCTGACTGGTTTCCCTCGTAGCTCAGACAGTAAAAAATCTGCCTGCAGTGCAGAAGACCTGGGTTCGATTCCTGGATCGGGGAAGATCCCCTGGAGAAGGGAATGGCACCCACTCCAGTGTTCTTGCCTGGAGAATCCCATAGATAGAGGAGCCTGGCGGGCTACAGCCATGGGGTTGCAAAGAGTCTGACAGGAATGAGCGACTAACAAACACTGCACTGGGAGAGTCACTTGCATCCAGCCCGGGTTCTTCTGGTGGAGAGTGATGGGGAGAAGTGCATCTCCCTCCGAGCAGAACTGGTTAGACCCCTCCCACCTGACCCCCCCCCGCCCCCACCCTGCCCTGTGTGCAGTGCGTATCTCTGAGACCGCATCCCCTGCCCCGTGTTTATAAAGCTGCGTCAGCTTGGGGTGTGGACAGGAATGACCTGAGCTGTCTAAACAAACCACAAGCTTCTGGCCCGAGAGGTGCGCCGGGTTAGGAGTCTGGCTTTGCTCATTTTGAGAGCTGGGCAGAGAAAATGTGGGTCTGCGCCCCCTGGTTCCCCAGAGTAAGCAGAGATGCAAAAGGTGAGTGGGGGTCCCAGGACATCCCTGCCAGCCCCCTCCACCTCCCGCAAGCTGTTCCTTTCTTTCTTCTTCCCCTCTTCTTTTCTCTTAATCACCAGGGGACAAAGAGGAGATCTGGCGGCCAAAAACATCCCACACAGATAGTACCTACGGAAACCACAGGAACGGGCACATTTTAGTAAAATGAAGGCCTACTCGCTTTTTTTTTTTTTTCCAGAGACCGTGCCCCTAAATAATGCAACTTCGGTTTCTCATCTTAGATGCCTGTTTGAAAAAAAAAGAAAATCAGGCTTAAGTCTGTCATTTTAAACAGCTTTTCAAATGACACAGAAATTATACTATTTTTAGGTCAAACACCCTGCAGAACTTGACATTTGAAGGTTCGGCTCTGTGTGAAAACATCCAAAGGAAAGCCTGTGATTTCTCTCTCTTTCTCCACAACCCCCCCAACAGAAACAATAAACAGGAGTGGCTTTCATTTATTTGTGTGTGTTCCTACCCCTTTCGTATTTGCATCTCTGGGGTTTATTGGTGTAATTCTTCAGGCGCAGACTCAACATGGCAGATGTCACCTGAAGGCTGCCCTTTGGAGATATGGTCCCTACAAATAAAAGCAGGTCGTTAGACTAGAGCCGTCTTTGTTCCCTTAACTACGGCGGTTTCTCCCTCCACACAGAGCACGCTCTATATAAAGCCATAACCATTCAGAGTCACACGTAGACTATATAAAGGGCTGCTGCGAGATGAAAGATGCTTTTAACCCCTTCCTCTCAGGTGTTGGTGCAGGCTGCAGCCGCTCACTGCCAGAAAGTGCAAAGTTCTGCCCTGGGCTGACATGGGGCTGGGGGCAGAGGCGGAGAAGAGGGTGTGAGTGAAGAAGTAAGGTGGGAGAAATCCCCCCACCTCGACCCTCCTCTTCCATGTTCTTGCCTGAGTTTTGAGCTGTTGGGAATCCTGGTGTGGGTGAGGGTGACAAAGAGAAAGAAGCTGTGAAGACCTTGGGCAGGACTCAGGCCATGGGGTCCGGAACAGCAGCCCACCTTTTGGGGGCTTTCATCTGTGATTTGAGACAGGGGTCCTTGTACTCTGCTGTCTCTGCAAGGGTGCCGGGGCACTTGAAACCCTGGGGTCAGGGTGGAAGTGTTTCCTGGAGGGTAAACTGTATTTCATTTTTAAGTGACTATCAGAGTTGCTTTTATATTAAAACAAGCATGTGCATGCTGAGTCACTTCAGTCGTGTCTGATTCTTTGGGACCCCACGGACTACACCCCGCCAGACTCCTCTGTCCATGGGATTCTCCAGGCAGGAATATTGGAGTGGGTTGCCTTGCCCTCCTCCAGGGGATCTTCCCCACCCAGGGATCGAACCCACGTCTCTTAGTCTCCTGCATTGGCAAGTGGGTTCTTTACCACTAGTGCCACCTGGGAAGCCCAGCACTGTCTAATGGGATCCAAAGCAGATGGGCATGAATGCCCAGTTTGCTGAAATGCCACTTTGAATTCCAACTCAAGACCACACAGAAGGCTGCTTGGGCCCTTTGGTGACAAAGTTTAAAGAACCCTGCCCTAAATAAAATGCTAGACACAATGTAAAAGTGGTTTCGTGCAAAAGACAAGGCTGGGGTTCAAGGCCTGGCTCTGCTAGTTACCAGCTGTGTGATTCAGAGTGAGTGGCTCAACCTCTCTGAGCCTTAGTCTCCTCCTCTATAAAAAGAGACTGATACCAGCTCCTTCCTTACAGGACCAGGCCTTCCAGTCATGTGTCCCCAGTCCAAGTTGCTATCTCTGGGGCACTGCTCCTGGTAGAGAAACTACTCTGTATTTTTAGCCCCTGGAAGGGCCCACTGTGGCCACAGGGCAATTTAACAGACTTTGTCCTGTGAAAGAGACTGTGGGTGCTGAAAGCAAGGAGGCCACTGAGAGGTACAGTGCAAAATGCAGTCACAACATGTCCTGGGCTATTAGACATCTGAGGTGCAGTAGTACCCATGCCTAAGTCTCCCCATTGCCCACACCCAGAAACACTCTGCTCTTCCCAGTTCTGCGTGACCTGTATGGCCACTTCTGTGACAAAAGCCATGTCTGCTTCTGAAGCTCGATTTCATGGATAATGTGACCCTTCCCTGCCGGGTGAGAGAGGGGTCAGGAGCCCAACTGGACAGGTGCGAGGAGAGGAGGAAACAGCTGGTGGAAACTACACCCTGGATTGGACACCACAGTGCTTTGCAAGAGGTGTCCACACATTTGTTGACACTCTTTCCCACTGGAGGGAGGCCAGTGGCAGTGTGGTGAGGACACAGTGAGGTGGTATGTGGAAGCCCCACACGGTGAAGGCTGAGGCCTCCTTCCCTCAGCCATAGGAGGGAGCCATCTTGGGAGCAGATCTTCCAGCCCTGGTCAAGCCTTTGGACGACTACAACCTCAGGAGAGACCCTGGGTCAGAAGAAGCAGTTAGGTCAAGGGACTGGCCTTGCTTTTGACTAATTGCATAGTTTTTGGCAAGAGACCCCTGAGGGCAGGAGGAGAAGGGGGCAACAGAGGGTGAGATGGTTGGATGGCATCACTGACTCAGTGAACATGTGTTTAAGCAAACTCCGGGAGACAGTGAAGGACAGGGAGGCCTGGCATGTTGCAGTCCATGGGGTCGCAAAGAGTCAAACATGACTGAGACAGTGAACAACAACAATCTGGTGGGGGACTTTTTTGTTTGTGAAAGAGCCTCTGTATCATTCCTTGTGGCCTGGGGGGGGCTGTCAATCATGATGGCCCACTCTCCTGTGGCAACAGGAATGGAGCCTGGCCTGGTCAATGACAGTGATCTATTCCCCTGACCACAGTGATTAGTTAAGGAATGGACATGTGATTCTATCCAGGCCAATCAAAATCTTTTGTAGAGTATCTTTGCTGGAGCCAACAGAGAGAATGGCCCTTTTCTTTCTGCTAGGGTTGGCGGGCCTGCCTGTCTACAGCGTCAGGTCAAGCCAAGCCATGAAGGGAGGCAGGGCTCTGGATCCACTTGAGCCCCTGGATCCAGCTATACCTGAAGCCCTTCCTCTGCCTGTTCAGTCCTAAGAGTTAGTAAATTCTCCTTGTTTTGGTCTCAGCTCATTTGAACTGGGTTTGCATTGCTTGCAGTGCAGTGAGCTAACCTGGAATTGCTTTTAGCATCTCAGAACAGTACAGCATAGCTTCTGTATATGGTGACTAAATGTAGCAGTTGCTGGTGGTTCCCTGATGGCCCCGCTGGAGGTCATGGCAGACTGTTTCCTTACAGGCCAGTGGCTTCCTGCATCTCTCTGTCTGAGATTCTCTGGCCTCTGGATCATGCTTGGTGTGTGTGTGTGTGTGTGTGTGTGTGTACCCACAGGTAGAGGCAGACAGTTCTAAAATGTCAGGGAATTAATACCTCAGGAGCAACTCTCTTCCAGTGAGAGGAAATGGATACCCAGGTTCCCTTGCCCCTTGAGAGGATAATCTTGATGTGTCTTCTACACAATTTCTTTGGGAGTCCCCAGCAGAACTGCATCCCAGTAGCCCAGTGTGGGAACCCTCTCAACAAAGCACCCTTCATTGGCTTTCCTCCATGCCCTGTCTCTTTCCCCACTCTCTCTCTCACTCATGATCCATGGGGTCACCTCCCAGATAAACTATTTGTCCCCAAATCCTTATCTCGGGGGCTGCTTTGGAGGACATCTAAAACTAGGACATCAATAGATGGGATTTTGATTTTCTGGAGTTGACAGATCTGGAAATACTTAACATAATTGGAAAGACTGAAATGGCAAGTTTCTCAGCCATAGCAATGTTGTCGGTTCAATATTCCCCACATGGGATGAGTGAGGACCACATGAGGACTGTGCAAGGGGGTAAAGACAGACAGGCAGGAATGGCAGGGGTCTGAGGCCCCACGGAATTGCAGCAGTCATTTTGAAATGGAAATTGATGGGACAAATGGGGTTGGAGCATTTGGGCAATTCGGGGTTGCCTCAGTGTGGCTCTTGTGGGCAGGGGTACCTGTGTTGGCCCCCTGCACCCAGGGTCCAGAGTGCCTGTGGACAGACAGGACATGGGAGCCCTTCAGATTACAGCAAGAGATGGGCTTGGTTTCCAGCTGTTGGTCTTGTTTGCCTTTCCTCTCTGCCTTTGTTCTTTCTCCTTTTGCGGCTCTCTTTTATTTATGTTTAAACACGTTCTGTGTCGCTGCCTCAGCTGAGTGGCTAGAGAGTCAGTGATGGTGTGGTTTCCGTTTCATCTTTGCCTGCAAGGTCTGGGCTCCAGGAATAAAATGCATCTGTGGATGTCAGACTATTTGGCTGATGCAGTTCGGCCACGTGTCTGCTTTCTCCCCGCAGCTCCTGACTACCCCCCAGATCCCCCACTGTTCCTCCTGGTCACTTCCGCAGTGGCATCCAGGCCACAGACACTTTTTTCCCCCTAATTGCATTTCAGCCAAGGGGAGCCACACTCCGAGAGGGACTGCCAGAGAGAGGCCTGGCAGAGATTGGCAAAGTAGCTGCAGTTTCCGTGTAGGACTTTCATAAAAAGAGAAATAACAAGGTTCATTTTGGGTATCAATATCTCCTTTCCCCTCAAACCACTTCCCTCTCCTTTTTGTAGTTTTTCTTCTTCCTGAGGTATAAATAGATACAGTAAAGAGCGTCCAGTGCACAAATTGTGTGGCTTGATGGATTTCTTACATTTGACTATACCATGCCATCACTATCTAGATCAACATATAGATACACTTGAGCTCTTTGCTGTTTAGTTGCTCAGTCATGTCTGATTCTTTGTGACCCTGTGAACTGTAGCCCACTAGGCTCTTCTGTCCATAGGATTCTCCAGGCAAAAATACTGGAGTTGGTTGCCATGCCCTCCTCCAGGGGATCAGCCCAACCCAGGGATAGAACCCAAGTCGCCTGTGTCTCCTGCATTGCAGGAGGATTCTTTACTACTGAGCCAGCTGAACATTATAAATGAACTATACTTCAATGAAAAAAACTCAAAAGGAAAAAAAAAGATATAAGACTTCCCCATGGTTCCAAAAGTTTCCATGATGCCCCTCCCAATTAGTACCCCTGCCCACAGAGGCAACTGCTGTCCTGACCTTTATCTGAGGAGATTGATTGCCTGCTTTTTACCTGCAAAAGGAAATCAGCCAGCCTTGTTGCCTTTGGTGTCCTGCTTCTTCTTTTGCCCAATACGTGGATGCACATGAGCCATGCTATGTGGAGCAATGGTCCCCTCATGTTTGGTTTGTTGATGTTTGGTTTTATCTGATTCCTATTCCTCACCACCAAAGGGGCCTGAACTGGAGACCCTGCAGGGGTGTAGAGCCAGCAGCTTGCAGATCTCATTTTGCTCCCCGTCTGCAACTGAGGTGGCCGCATTCCCTGTAGGTACCTTAGCTCCCAACTGTCCTGCTACTGCTGCTGCCAGAGCCTGGCTCCTGGGGCCAGTGCCACCTCAGGCATTGGGTTCCCTGTTTATTTCAGGCTACTGGGCCAGTAACCTCAGCTTGGAAACCTCCTCGGGAGACAGAAGGAAGCTGGAGCAGCCCCAGCTGTGGGGTGGAGCTCGGAAATAATAAGTTGCGATTTGCAAACAAGCCGATGGCAGCAGAGGAGAAAAGTCACTGAAGTCTGGTGTCTACTAGTGCAGCACAGCACTTTCCTCTCCTTCCTAGATTTGTGTGGTGGCCCCTGTCTGGCCGCCCCCATGCATGGTCACCCTTTGATTCATCAGCTCCCATCTGTCAGGGCTTGGGCTTAGCCTGCCACTCCTGCTCACAGATCTTCGGTGGCTCCCTACTGCCTACTCAAGGAAGCCCTCCTCTCCTGACGTTTAATTAAGAGGCTCCCCTGACTGAATCAGCTGACTCTCCCTTCCAACTCTGCCATAGCTCCTGGGCAGACACTGTCTCCCTTTTTGAGCAGCTGGGACTCCTAGCTGGGGATGTGCCAGCTAGTGTGATCTAGTTCTCTCTCTGCTCCTCTCACCCTATCGATTTTTGGAGACACTCTTTTTTTAGTCTACCTCCCCAGAGAGGTTCCTGGCTCACTCAGCCTACCACACAGAGCTTTGGTTGCCAAAGTCATTTCATGGACCAAGATGCCTGCTTCAGCTCCAGCCATCATGACTGCATTCCAGCTTGTAAAAAGGAGGAAAGGGAAGAAAGGAATGCCTCCTCTCTTTAGGATTAGTAATAATGAAAATAGAAATAAGAATAGTAAACACTTATGCATCATTTACTATGTGCTAAACACTGTTCCAAGTGCGTTTACTTTTCATACAACTCTATGAAGTAAGAACTATTGTTTAGCTTTCTTTTATAAATGAGAAAATGGAGACACAGAGAAGTTAAGTAACTTGTGCAAGGTCACACAGCTAGGAAGTGACTGAAGCAAGATTGGGGCTCAGGCAGTCTCATTCAGCTTCTCCTAAGCTCTCTGTTTTTGTGCTCTACACATCCTGGTCTCTGTATATCTTCCCCCTTCTTACAACCCACTGGCCAGAATTTAAGCACATGATCAAACCTACCCGCAAGGATGTCTGGGAAATGTAGTCTTTGTTCCATGCAGTAAAAATTGGAGAGTTTGATTGCTGAGGAAGAGGGGAGAACAGATCTTGGGGGCTGGGAAGCAGTCTCAGAGGTTATTACCATTCACTTCTTGGCCCTGTTTTTCTGCCTTGTTAATTCCATTAGATCACAGGCTTCTTGAGAGTTGGCACTTAGTTCCTGAGAAAGGTTCTGATGGGGCCCTGAGAGTGAAATGGCCTCCTTGTTTTGTGGTTGACTTTAAATCCAGAGCAGCTCTTTGTAGGATCCAGAATAACCCTATTCGAAGATTATTCCAAATAAGTTGACTGATATCCTGCATTTCTACGTGAAGATCCTGAGTGGAAAGTCTGTAGGATGCCTAGGGTGAGGCTGACCACTCTCTGTTTTGAAACTGTCTCTTAGCTTGGCTGGGCTTCCCCAGTGGCTCAGTGGTAAAGACTCACCTGCAATCCAGGAGACACAGGAGGTGCTGGTTTGATCCTGGGTTGGGAAGATCCCCTGGAGGAGGAAATGGCAACCTGCTCCAGTCTTCTTGCCTGGAAAATCCCATGGACAGAGGAGTCCAGTTGGCTACAGTCGATGGGGTCACAAAGAGTTGGAGCGACTGATCACACACTCACACACACTTAACTTGGCTTCCCCCGTGGAAGGATTTTTGTCAGGACCTCTGGGGTCTCCTCCTCTGCCGCCCTCCATGTGTGGGCTGCCTGGGGGCTCAGTCCTTTGACCCTCTGCATCTCCTCTGGCCCCTCTCCCTGGACAATCTCATTTCCTCTCATGGCTTTTAAAATGCCTCGCATGTGCTAACTTGAGACCAGACCTCTTTCCAGGGCTTCCACAGCCTGCCTGCCTATTGGCATTTCACGTGGTAGTTTCACTGGTACCTTAAACCTAGTGCATCCAAACCAGAATGCCCGATCTCTGCCCTCTACCTCCCCAGCCCAAACCTTCTGCTCCTTCACCATTTCCTGCCTTAGTCAATGGCTCCTCCAGTGGCTCTTTCCAAAGCCTGGGAGTCATCCTTGATACCCCACACTCCACATCCAACTCGACTGCTGGCCCTGACTATCTTATCTCTATTGAATCTTCCACTCATGCCCATGGCCACGACCCTCCCTCATCTAATCTCCCTTCCCTCTCTTCTGGATCAATGAGATGCTTCCTACTTGGTCTCCACATTCATGTCCCCCACCCTACCCCAGTCCATTCTCAGCATTGTAGCCAGAGGGACCATTGCAAGCAAACAGATCTGATCATCCTCTCTCCTGTTTATGGCCTTCCAGTGACCCCAGAGTACACATGCACAACATTCCCAGCCCTTGATGTGGCCTGTAATTTAGAGGCTCTGGTCCTTTCTGCCCCTTCAGTCTCATCTCCAGCCTTGTTCCAGGCACTATAGCTGCAGAGCAAACCACTCCAAATTTAGGGGCATAAAACACCAGCATTTGTCATACTTGTAGATTCTATGGGTTAGGAAGTTGAAAGGGGCACAGAAGGAAAGGTTAGTCAACTCTCTGTGATGTCTGTGGATGCAGTTGGGGGACAGGACAGGCAGACTGTCTGAAGGCTGTACACACACATGTTGGGCACTTGAGATGACTTGAAGACCTAGGACCGCTGACTGGAGCACCTACCCTGGCCTCTCCACATGGCTTGGGCTTCTCATTGTGGCGGCTTCCCTTGTTTTGGAGCATGGGCTCTAGGGTGTGTGGGCTTCCGTAGTTGTGGCACACGGGCTTAGTTGCCCCGTGCATGTGGAATATTCCTGGATGAGGGATTGAACCCATGTCCTCTGCCTTGTTAGGCAGACTCTTAACCACTGGACCACCTGGGAAGTCCCTCTGAAGATTTCTTGAAGATAAGACCCAGGTCTATGGGCCCCTATGGAGTGTAGATGGTGGCTCAGTTGGTAAAGAATCTGCCCGCAATATGAGAGACCTGGGTTCGATCCCTGGGTCTAGAAGATCCCCTGGAGAAGGGACTGGCAACCTCATCCAGTATTCTTGCCTGGAGAATCCCATGGACAGAGGAGCCTGGCAGGCTATAGTCCATAGGGTTGCAAAGAATTGGACATGACTGAGGGACTAACACTAAACGCTATAGTGTAGGTGACAGGCCACCCTGCCTGATGGCACTAAGCTACCCCAAGCGCTTCATGATCCGCAGTGGGTGGAACCTGCAGGTTCTGGGTGGGCTGGGTAGGGGGTGGAGGTGGATGGGGGTCTGGAAGCCAAGTTGTTCCTCCAGTTGGGCTGCCTTTCTCCAGCCTCAGCAGGGCAGTGGGGGGTGGGCGTGGCTTGGCATTATTAGAATGCCTTCTTCAGCCTGACTCCAACCGGAAGTTCCTTGGTCCTGTGTAATTACATTAAGCTTTTATGATGGGGATCTAGGCAACCAGTAGCATTATTTTGCAGGGGTGGACTGCATTCCGGGTGTCTGGTTCACCTTTCCTCTGTGTCTTTGCCCTGGAATGCCAGTCTGTGGACAGGTTGTCCTGCCAAGCCCTGGTCTAGCTGTGGGATCCCCAAGCAGCATGGGGGGGGCAGGGTGAAGAGAAAGAGCTATGCCCACAATTTCCTGAATCCCAAGGGTCAGAAGCCCCATCCTACCCTGCAGGGCATAAGGTGGAAGCCTGGGTCCCCCCACTTTCCAGCTGACACCTGCTCGCCCCAGATGCCCAGCCTGCAGGGGCCAGGGAGCCCAGCTCTTTGGGGTCACAGGCTCCTTGGCCTGGATGTCCCACCCAGGGGCCCCCTGCACTTTGCTCTCCAGATACTGACTAAGCTTGTTGCCTGCTTCATACACATAGCCAGTGTGTGTGTGTGTGTGTGTGTGTGTGTGTGTGGTATCCATATGTAGGGCTTTTCTTTTAAAGTAGCTTCTTAAAGAATTATTTATAAGCAATATTAGCATAAGATTAGGACCTAATCTCACAGCCTACACAAAAAGAAACACCAGGTGGATTAAAAATCCAAACATTTCATAGGACTATAAAAACCTGATGAAATCTTGTGTGGACTACTTAATAATCCTAGGATAGACAGGCCTCTCTGAACGCAAATAACCAACAGCCTATGAGAAGATGCTGGTGGGGATTTAAATTTGGACAGCCCCTTTGGAGAATAATTTGGCCGCATCTATGCACATTTGTTGTTGTTTAGTCACTCAATCATGTCTGACTCTTTTGTGACCCCATGGCCTGTAGCCCGCCAGGCTCCTCTGTTCATGGGATTTCCCAGGTAAGAAGACTAGAGTGGGTTGCCATTTCCTCCTCCAGGGGGTCTTCCCAACCCAGGGATTAAACCTTCATCTCCTGCATTGGCAGGCGGATTCTTTACTGCTGAGCCACCAGGGAAGCCCTGTCTCTGCGCATTTAAATGTGGTCATAGTCTTTGGCCCAGAATTTCTACTTCTAAGTCTCAGTTTTTTAAACCTACATGAGCAGGCCGACCTATATCCTGGGATGTTCACAGCATCATTGTTTTATGGCAAAAATTTGAGATAACCTAAACGTCCAGCAGGATGGAATGGTTAAGTAAATAAAGAGCATCTATGCCATAAAATACAATATATTGTTTAAAAGGACTAGTGTGTACTGATATGGAATGTTCGCCAAGAAATATGAAATGAGAGCAAGTTGTAAATCCAGTATGAGTTTCTTTATACACAGTAATCCTTGCGTGTATTTATCAATGCAGGGAAAAAGGCCTTGAGTTACCTGGCCAGACTGGGGCTCATGGGTCCCTCTGGGGGGAGGCCAGTATTAGGAAAAATGGTGAAAGGAGAGGTTCATTTTTTGGGGGGGAATTGTTTGAACTTTTATAAGCACACATTACTTTTTAAATTCAAACTATATAATGCATATATAGATACACATATATATGTAGAAAATATATTTTAAAATACATAAAATAAAAATATAAATATACATATATATATTATAAGATTTAAAAAGCAACATGGACTACCTTGTAAAAGGCCAAGAAAAATGATTACCATAGTTGTGTTTATTGAATCTGTGATTATATATGCCTGACACTGCTCTCAGACCTTGATATGGATAATCTCATGGGCACTTCCTAACAATACACTGAGAACATGGATTGTTGTGACTCCATCTGATGGATGAGGAAACTGAACACAGATAACATCCCCTAAATCACACAGCTAGTCAAGGGGAGCTGGAATACGGAGGCAAATCAAAATCACCCATCAGCCCAGATTACCTAGAGATGACCACTGTTAAGGTCGTGGAGATTTCCTAACTGGTATGTGTGTGTGTATGTGTGGGAGGACACATGTGTGCATGGGGAGGGGGGGTGTCTTCAGTTCCAGATATATGATGAAATCTTATGCCCTGACAATCTCCTTCATCCTTTCTCTCTTCAGTCTTCTGGCTCTGATTTAGAACTTTTCCTCTACTTTTGGGGGGTGGTTTCTAGGACACCTTTGGAGAGTCTCCTCTGCCTAGGTCATGAAACCAAAGTGAAGGCCTCTGACTGCCAGGTCTTTTCTGTGGAAGCAGAAGAAAATCCAGAAGACCACCTGGTAGCAGTCCTTGGAGGGAAGGGACTCCCAGAGGTGACACTTGCTCTGCAGGTGGGGAGCAAATAGATTGGCAAGCCATGATCGGGCCAAAGCCTCTTCCCTGACTTCCCAGATGCTCGCAGGGACTGGGTCTGTGTCTGCGTAGGCTGAGTCGAATCCTCTCACTGATGTTTAAAAAGCGCTGTGGACTGTGTAATAGAGAAAATGTTCTGGATACAGAAACCAGTTTGCAGGAGGGCTGGCCAGGAGTCAGTGTTCAGCAGGGCGCTGGTCTGTGGCGCACAGAGCAACCGAGCCCTGTTCCTGACCCCACCCCACCCCGCCCCACCCCTGGCCCCAGGCCCCTTCCACCTTCCAAGGCTGTACACTCCTCACTGTGCAGGAACAAAGGCGGTTCAGATTCGTGAACAAGAAAGAGAAAAAATAAACTCAGCTGAATTCCTCTTGCTTGTGAGGGAGCGGTTGACTCTGGCCTCTGAATAGGGGAGACGTGCTGGGCGGGTGGCAGCAGCAGGGAGGCGGGGGGTGGGGGTGGGAAGGGGGGCCCTGGGGACAGCTTGGCTGGAAGGGAGCGGGGACAGGGAGGTACAACAGGATGGGAACAGTTGGTGATTTATGGCACCAATAAGCACAACGGTGCAGTCTTGCGGTTCCCCTCAAGATGTATCTGAGTGCGGCGCCCTTGGAGCATCACCTGTGTGTGCTGTGACTATGGCCATGGCCTGTCTGGGCTCAGGAGCCCAGGTCCTCTGTGCCCAGCTGATGGGTGCCCTCGTTGCTGGGGGCCCAGGGAGAGGCCCCCCTCCCTGCCCCCTGATATGAGGGGCAGTGGGAAAACCTGCGAGCAAGACCTGGAAGGTGCAGTGAGATGAACTGGTGAGCAGGGGGTCCAGCTTGCTCTTTGGGACTGAGTGTAGGAGTCCTTTTGGAAAATCAGCCAGCGAGCAGAATTCACTTTGGCAGCTGTCTTGTTCCTTTGAGCTTTAGCAAGCCTGCCCTAGGCTGTGCTAGGCTAGCATTCTGGGGAGCCAGAAGTACTAACATCTCTTGAGGGCCTACTGTGTAATAGGTACTGGGCTAAGCTTCCAACATCTTATTTACACTCTTGAAGCTTCACGACACCACCCTGACATCAGTGTTGTTACTAGCTTCATATGACAAAAGAAGAAAGTGAAGCTCAGAGAGCTCAAATAACTTTCCCAAGACCACAGCTAGTAGGTGAAAGAATTTGGATGCAAGCCTATCTTCAGAACCAAGGAACTAGGGTGCACTCCAAAGGCTCAGGGGTACCCCCAAGGACTTGGAAGCTAAATCCCCAAAAGTGAATTTAGACCATTTTAGCATAGCAGACTGTTTCTGAAGTCTGGGGTCCACTATGGCCTCCGGAACTTTAGCTGTTAGGCAATCTGCATACGTACCTTGAAGACTGAGAAGTTTTTCTTTCAGAAAGTTTGACTTCTGGACTAACTCCTTCTGGCTGGTTGGCCTCGAGGATTATGGCCAACTACAGAGGGAGAGAGAGCGACATTGACCGGTAAGGGAGCGGGTGTTGAAATGCTGGCTTCCCGCTATGGACTTTGGCCTTGGTCGCCCTCAGCTGTTGGGGTCACTCAGAAGCTCAGCTTTGTTTGGCCATTTGTTGGGCTAAGAGGGAACAGGCAGATGGTTCTGGCCATGGGTGGCCATTCGGAGCTCCAGTCCCACCAGTTGCCCTCCCTCTGAAGGCAGGTACTGAACAGAAACATTTACCTTTCTTGTAGGAGCTCAGGTGCTGGAAAGCACACAACTTTCGCTTGGGGGAAACACAAAACCAGCCCAAATTGAAATATCATCTTGAATTTCAGTGCCCTTTACTTCCCTTCTGCTCAGGGCTGGGCTCGCTGGGACAGGCCGAGGGAGTATCCTGTCAGTGCTGGGCCACCGGCTCCTGGCAGGCTGGCGGGGACTTGGCGCCACTGGCAGGCTGCCTGGCTGCCCAAGAAGGCTATTCCCTGGCCACGCAGACCCCTCAGTAGAGTATCAGGGCCCTCTCCCACGGACCCAGCAAAGCCCTCTGAGTGTGTAGAAGTGGGGGGTGAGGCTGGGGGCTACTGATTGGGCATCTCCTTTTGCCCATTTACGGTCCACATGGAGTGGAACATTGGCTAGACGGCCCTGCGGTGGATGGTGGGGGTGAGGTGGGGAAAGGATCGCCCAGCTACAGGAGCTTCTTGGGGAGGCTCGGCTGACAACAAGTTGCCAGACATCCTGCAGTTTTATTCATTCCTCCTTGGGGAGTTATGAGTTTTCTTCCAGGACTTCTGGAATGTTCTCTAGCCGCACTAGAAGGGGAAAGGAAACACAGCCCATAGTCCCTTCTGCCCGCCCCCACACATTCCCCACGTGCCCAGATTGATTGCCTATCAAGGCTCAGTGGTTTCCAAATGGTCAGCGGTCTGCAGGCTGCAGAGAGGGAGAGGATGAGAGCTGTGGAGGAGGCTGCCTGCCTTCCAGGTGGTGGCTCAGAGGAGGAATGCTCCCCAGGGCCTGGCTACCGCCAAGTGCACAGGTCCAGAGCAGAGATTTGCTTTTCTGTCTGTGTGACTGAGAAGTTTTCAGACTCCTCTGGCAGAAAGATTTCCCTGGCGCTTGGTGAACCAGCTCTCTGGGCTGTGACAGATAGAGACAGCTGGCTGGGGCTGCATGGAGCTACCTGGAGGCCCAGCAGTGGGCTAGTGGATGGCAGGAGCTTTGGAATCAGATAGAGCTGAGTTCAGATCCCGGCTCCATGATGGGAACTTGGGTGAGTGATTTTCCTTCCCTGAGCCCTGTTTCCTGGTCAGTAAAATGGGGACTATCATACATTCCTTTGAGGTAGTTGTGAGTGTTCACTCAAAGAATGCTCGTAAGAGCCGGGCGTGATGCCGGTCACGTAGCAGGTGCTGTGATGGAGCTGCTATCATTACTCATCAGAACATCACCTCCCTTGTCCTCCACCAGCACCCTCTTTCCTCGGGGGCTCACCCTCTGTCTTCAGGTATTAGGTGTTCTCAGGCAGCCCAAGAGGCCCTGACAAGAAGTTATCTGATAAATCCATTCCTACCTGGCGACGGGGCCTGAAAGTGTTAGCGTCAGGAATATTTGCATTTGAACTCATCTCAGCCTCGTGGGATGAATTGATTCATTTAATAAGCATTTCCTGAGATCCTAGTCTATCCTGTACTAAACTACTATTATAACTTTGCACCCACCACGTGCCAGGCACCATTGTTATCTGACTTCACCTTTGTACCAGCATTATGAAGATGCTATGGGGGGGGGTTCCCTGGTGGCCTAGTGGTTAGGATTCGGTGCTTTCACTGCCATGGCCCAGGTTCAATCTCTTGTTGGGGAACTGAAATCCCACAAGCCGCATGGCATGATTGAAAAAAAAAGATATTAACATCATTCTCATTTTACAGATGATGAAACAGGTTCTGAGGGTTTAAGGCACTTGTCCCAGCCCTGCCCTGGTTTAACTGTCTCTAGAATCTTTTTGGGGGGCTTCCCCAGTAGCTCAGCTGGTAAGGAATCAGCCTGCAA
Organism: Antilocapra americana; assembly: GCA_007570785.1. Taxonomy (NCBI): domain Eukaryota; kingdom Metazoa; phylum Chordata; class Mammalia; order Artiodactyla; family Antilocapridae; genus Antilocapra; species Antilocapra americana. The sequence goes on from ML664662.1 coordinate 1,669,582, forward strand.
TGCAAGAGACCTGATTTGATTCCTGGGTCAGGAAGATCCCCTGGTGAAGGGATAGTTTACCCACTCCAGTATTCTTAGGCTTCCCTGGTGACTCAGACAGTAAAGAATTCGCCTACTATGTGGGATATCTGGGTTCCATCCCAGGAGGAGGGCATGGCAACCCACTCGATTTTTCTTGCCTGGCGAATCCCCATGGACAGAGGAGCCTGGCGGTCTACAGCTCATGAGGTTGCAAAGAGTTGGACGTGACTCAGTACAGCACAGCATCTTTTTCTAAGGTGCAGACACTGTGCTGGGCCTCGGGGCTGTAAAGAGAAATAAAATTGATCCTCATCTTTAAGGAGCATCCAGAGGTGGAGACAACCAAAGAAATCAGATCAGCAACATGCATTGATGGTAGTAGGCATGGAGTAATGAGGGGCACAGACTAGGGGCACCTGGGGGGCATTAGGGATTATAGTGCTGGCAGTGGTAATGCATTTTTTTTTTCTGTTGGCTGAGTGCGTGGCTTGCAGGATATTAGTTTCCCAAGCAGGGACTGAACCTGTGTCCCCTGCAATGGAAGCATGGAATCCTAACCACTGGACCTCCAGGGAATTCCCAGTGTTAATGGATGTTAGTGCTTTCCTGTGTGGATCTGAAGCCCACTTGCCTGGGAGAGCAGCCTGTTTAAAGTAGCAGATTGTTTCAGGGGCATACATTGGAATAAAGAGATGTTCCCCTGTGTGGCCGCTGACTTCTTAGTATCTTTCTAGAGATAGTTGGTGTATATTGGAATATGTACATGATTGTATCCAAATATATCCTTTTCAAAAGCTGCAAATGATAGCATGCTGTAAGTTCCATAGGATATCTCTACCTAGAGTGTTTATATCTCTATATAAAAGTAAGTCACCCTCCTGACCCTATTCCCCTTCCTTAAGGCTATTCCCGCTACCAGCTTCTAATACAAGGTTATATTCTTTTTAAAAAGACAAATGATGGCACTCCGTGAACACATGATACAGTTCTGTACATCCTGTTTTTTCACTTAACACTGTGTCTCACAGAGCATTCTGCATTAATACCTTGAGCTCTATTGTGTTCTTTTTAAAAAATTAATTAATTTTTGGCTGTGCTGGGTCTTCGTTAGTGCGTGGGCTTTCTCTAGTTGTGGTACAAAGGCTTCTCATCATGGTGGCTTCTCTTGTTGCAGTTCACGGGCTTTAGGGCATGCGGGCTTCAGTAGTTGTGCCGCTCGGGCTTAGCTGCCCTGTGGCATGTGGGATCTTCCCAGACCAGGAGTTGAACCTGTGTCCCCAGCATTGGCAGGGGGATCCTTAATCAAGGGATCACCAAGGAAGTCTGTTGAATTCTTTTTAATGGTAGCATAACATTCTCTTATGAGGTTGTACCAGACTTTACTTAACGGTCTCCTATTAATGGATATTCATTCAAGTTGTTTCTAATCCTTTGCAGCTACAAATTACATGGCTATGACCAACCCTTTACATAGATTTTTACTCACATGTGGTAGATCTGTATACTTTGACTGGAAAAAAGACTTTGTATTTTAGCTTGAAAAGTGTTGAAGGCATATCTATGTAAAATCCATGCCAAAAATCCATGCCTAAATCTTTCCGAAGAAATGAATCACTAAGGGTGGAATTCTGACCATTAGTAAGAGACCCTGCTTCCCTGAGTAGAGTTAGCCTGCTTACCCTGGGAGTGGCCCTCCCCTCTCTCCAGCTCTCAAGCCCAAATGCCAGCTAGCAGAGGCAGCTGGGGTACCCTGGCTCCTGAACTTGAGGGAGCAGCCCAGTGGCATTCTCTGCAGACACAAATTCCCTCTCTAACCAGTTTTCCCACTGCATTTCATTGGTGGCCAAGAGAGACTTTCATAACTCTTGCTATCTTTACAATATGTCGTTCAAATTTAAAACATGCTAAAAGGGAGAAAATATTTATAGAATTTTTCTCTGGAAGAAAAAAAAACCTACTTTTAAGCCTAGCCAATGACATTTCTGGAAACCACAGAGAGAAAACAGCAACAACTCGCAGAAGATAAAATGGACTAATTACACAACAGATCTCTAATTTAAGAAACGAGCTGCATTCTTCTGTTTTTTTCTTCTTTTCAAGATGACAGAGAATAAAAATACTGGTTCACCAGCTTATTAAAAACTTAATCCAGCGACTCCTGACCTTCTCTTCTGTGAGGCGACGTGTGTTTGTACATGTGTATACATGGCAGGCCTGCTGGCTTCGGCGAGGCCTGGAGTGAGGGGTCTCTTCCGTGGGGTTTCTTGGCCTGTGAACTAGTTTCCCATGGGAAGGAACAGGGATCCTGCTGCCTGAGTTATTTAAATCTTGGAGTCTTCCTTCTTTTCCAAAGCTCTGGGAGTGTCTCCATGGCCACAGCTGTTGTGGACACTCAGCCCAGCGGCCTGGCTTTGGGGTGGTTGAAATAGGCCTGCGTGAATCTGCGATTTGCTTCCTGCAGAACCCCCAGTGACCACCTTGAACAAGTACTCCAGATTTCTAGAACAGTCCCTCAGCTGGAGAGTGGTCAGCATGGGGACTCCCCACCCCCACCCCCCGCCTTGTTTCTGGGACTCCGAATCAGAGGACTACCAAGAGACTCTTTCCCCAGCTAGAATTTCCAGAAGCCAAAAGTGACTGCAGCCAAAACCTCCCTGTGAACCTCGTTTCTGTTTGGATTTTTATGGAAACTGTTTCTCTCAGACACACATCCTGTGGGACTGCGCTCCTTCTTCCCCTTCCCTTATTTTTATGTATGAATGGATTATGTCGGCTGTTTAATGGGTTTGCAGCAAGCGCGGGGCCGCCGAGTGCTTTTTAATGAAGTCTCGGACTGGCCGGCCCCGTGGCTTTCGGAGGCCTTGCAAGAGCCGAGGGAGGGTTCCCTGGTGCCTGGCCGGGATTTGCGCTCTGCTTCCTGCTTGGGATTCTGGGCTGCCCCGGCGTCGCTGTGATTTGCTGTGGGGTTTTGGGGAAAAGAACCTTAATCTCCCAGGCCTGCAGTGTACACCCGAGCTAATGCCGGCACTGGGGGCCTCTGTGGAACCGGGATGAGGAATCCTAGTGGGGAAACAAAGAATAATAGTGACGCAGGAGGGAGGGGGCCCTGAGGAGGGGGTGTTGGTGGGAGTGGCGGGGGTGTGATGGGGACTCTTGGCCTTGAGTCCAGCTGGGTGCCTTGGCCTGGGTTTGCTTGATTTGCCTTCTCTTACCCAGCAGGTTGCAATATGTTGATTTGGGAACATATTATCCATCTTCTCAGCTCACAGAACCGGGAGGTGGGGGCGGGGTAAGGGGGTGCACACCCAGAGTGCTCTGGTCTGCCCTTCGTCCCTTTTGGGGGACCAAGTCTGGAATTGGGGTGCTCCCTCCTGCTCCAGAGACCCATTCCTGTCGCTAACTAATCCTCCTTCCCCATGGATGACTCTTGGATTATTTCCTGGGCCAGTCGGAGGCAGAATTGAGAACTTGGCACCTTCCTGCCTCACCTCTCAGCCTGCTGCCTGGCCTGGGCACCGCTTGGTGCCAATATTCCCAAGGGGCCTGATGGATGACATTCCTAGCCAGTAGGAACTTCTCTGCCAGGGTCCCTTCTGTGATGTCTCTCCTGAGGTTCGCAGGGTAGCTATGTGGAGAAGGTGAGAGAGCTTCCTGACCCACTGAATTCAGTGGGAAGGAGGGAGAAGCGGGGAAGCCGCAGATTCTACTGACGGAGGAACTCGTGTCCCCCTGCCTCCCCCAAGCCTCTGAGCTGCCTGCTCCATCCTTTTCAAATCTGCTCTCCTCAGAACTGCCTGAATGACCTCTTTAAAATGCACATTGGACTCTCTTATTCCCTCCTGAAAACCCTTTGTGGGGTTTCCAATGCTTGGAGAAGAAGGCCAAGTTTCTTTCAGTGGTTTATCACCCTGTCTCATCTTGGATCCACTTCTCCAGACTTGATTCTGCTCACCCTCTGTCTCAAGCTACTGTCCCTAGGACTTTGTTTTCCCCTCTTTTCTCTCCGAGCCTTCCTGTATCACCCTAATTCTCCTGTCAGGAGGCAGCTCAGGTGTCACCTCCTGAGTCTGGCTATAAATTGTTAAACCATGTATTCATTCATTGTACAGTTTTTAGTCCATCAGAGACCTATGTAACTGGCCATTACTAAGGATCCACCTGTCTTAGTGCTAATGTCTCACCCAGAGCCAGCCAAACACAAAAACAGGAAGGGGTCCTTCATGCCAGGGGTCCTACCCATCCCTCATCTGCCTCCTGCTCTTCACACACCAGCAGACTCCTTGTACCACCTCAGGGCATAAGGAGTCTTGTTCACCAAGGGCGAGGACTCTGCCTGTTTCCTGGGAGTGCTGAAGAGCACATTCCACCTTGAGCAGAGGTGAACTTGCCTTCTCCTTTAGACCTGGTCTCCTGGACCTTGAGTCTGGTCACTCTTGGGGTTCCTTGAGTGAGGCTGAGAGTTTTCAAATTGGGAATTTCTTGAAGCCTGCTACAGGGGCTTGTAGCCTGGTCTTTCTCAGGCCCTTGGGTCCCCTCTCCCTCTCCCTGCCCCCCTCTTGCCTCCCCCTACTCCTTGTTTAGTCTCGAGGCTCTAAATGTCCTTATGTGTTGAAGATCCCTCAATGTCTAACTCCAGCCTGGATCTCTCCCCCAAAGCCCTGATTTACACATCAAGCTGCACCCCAGCTCTCCATTGAAATATCTGATAGACATCAGAGACTTAGCATGTCCTGAACCCACCCCCACCCCAATCTTCCTGCCACCTCCCCTAGCCCCAGCCTTCCTTTCACTGTGCAGTCCACAGCCTTAGTGTCACCTAAGAGTGCTCTCTTGAATCTGCGTGCAATCTTTCAACAAATTCTGTAGATCTTGCCTTCAGAATAGATCTAGAATCTCAGCACTTCTCCCGCCTCCCCACCCGCACTGCTCCCACCCCTGAGCAGCCTTCACCCTCCACTTTCTCTTATCTGAATTATTGCAGCATCCTCTCCTCCTCCACAATGAGCCTCCTGTTTCCCCTTTTGGTGCTTCTTCATTCTACTAGCAATTCAGCAGTCAGGAGGTCTTGTTAAAACTGAAGTCAGGTCCTGGTGCTCTTTGCTCAGAATGCTTGGTGGCTTGGCATCGTCCTCAAGGTGGCTTCCAGTTCTCCATGTGGCTTGCAACTATCTATAGAGTGGTCCCTATCACCTCTCTGACCTCATCACCTGTCACTTCCCCTTCACTGCCTCTTCCCTAGTCAGCTAACCTCCTTGCCATCCCTCCCACTCGCTGGACACACCCAGCCTCAGGCCCTTTGCTCCTGCTGTTCTCTCTGCCTAGAAGGTTCATGCCTCAGTCATCAGCAGGGCTGCCTCCCTCCTTTCCTTCATGTCTTCTTCCACCACCCTACTGAGAAATGAACTCCCTCTCCCCAGCACCCTGCCTTCTCCCTGCTTTATTTTCCTTTAGCACTTATCACCTATGAGATTATTCATTTTTCTGTCTCATTGAACTTGATTATTGTCTATGCCTCCCCAGTTGGAATGTAAGATGAAATTTCATTTCTTTGGTTCACTGCTGTATCCTTAGTTTCTAGACCAATGCCTGGCACAGAGTGGACACTTATTTAATATTTGCTGGATAAAAGATGAATGGATGGATGGATGACAGGTAGATAAATGTTCCACTGACTTCCGTCTTAGAGGCAATGTCCGGAGACCAAGAATGTTGGTTGGCCTCTGGAGGAAGCCTGTTCATCATTCTTAGGTCTAGGAGTGAACAGACTCCAAAAACTCAGTGGTCATCTGTCCCGAAATTCCTCCTCAGCCAACTTCTGATGCTCTGCCACTTCCTTTCCTGCAGGCTGCAAGTGAGCCTTTGTGGCTTTCCCTTGTTCTGCTATAGCTCATAACTGGCAATGGTTCTGTGTGACTTACTGATGGGATGTTGCTCTTGGAACGTTCTAGAAACCTCATGGACCCTGGAGAGAGATGCATGAGTTTTCACTGCATTGTGGGTGCCAGCAGCCCTTGGTGCTCCTTAGAGATGAAAACCAGAAAGTCTCGCTTTCCTATCAGCCCTTTCAAGCTGCCTCAGAGGAAACTCATCTCACCGAGCGAGCATCCCAGTTTCAAGATGAAGTGTTTAATTTACCTGAAGGGGTGGTCTTAGATGACATTCCCCTGGCCAGGGCACTCACTTTGCACATCCATAAAATGGGGCCTGTGATACTGACCTCACGTGGTTGTTGTGTGAAGAATAAATGAGTACCATAAATTGGGAAATCTATAAAAGTGTCTGGTTTTATTGTTACTGGTGGGGCAGACTCTCTAGGGAGAACCTGTTACTCTGGAGGATGAGGGGACCTTTGTGGGATCCTGGAAGGATTCGGTGCCTTTTGGCAAGATCCTGAAGCTCTCGAAGTTTCTTCTGTTTGCTTCTGGGGCTTGGGCTTGGCTTGTTGTGCAGCCTTCTGTGACTGGGGCGGGGGGTGGCTTCTCTTATTAGCTGGCCTCCTGGGGTCTCTATCTGGCTGCTTTGGAGGTTGCAAATGGCATGTGTCAGGAAGGGGATGACCTCTGACCTTTCTTAGATTTTTCTGAATTGTTCATTTGCATTTTCTGGTGAGCTGAGAGTTTATTAGCCAGCAAGGGGATGAGCCAATCCAAGCTTGCTCTTGCTCAGTGAGAAAGGAAGTTGCACAAGGAGGTAGCCACCTGGCGTGGGTAGAGCGCTGGCCAGGGCATCTGGAAGTGAACGGTCTCCTCATTTCTCTCCTCCATTTTGTCGAGTTTCAGGCCTGTCAGGTAATCTTGGTGGGCCCCAGCTGTCTGTCCACATGGCAAGGAGCTTTAAGTAGCTGGTCCAGCTTGGAGTTGGTATCATTTTATTTATTTATCCATTTACTGGCGAAGCCTCGCTCCTTGTAAGATCTTAGTTCCCTGACCAAGGATCAAAGCCTGGAATCCTAACCACCAGGCCACCAGGGAGCTCCCATGGTGTCATTGTATACTTGCAACTTTTCTATGAGAATTGTTTCAAACCTGGAAATCAAAATCCTGTTGATATTGTCTTTCCTTTTCAAGGTGGTTTCTCTGAAATTCTGAGGCCTCTCCTCTGTAGGGCATTCCTGGGTACACCCAAGGTCTCCTGTGGTTCCGCCTAAGCATGTTCTCCACTCGTGGGAGAGTGCTCTGTCTGGGAATGCTGGGCAGGTGGTGGTGGGGGAAATGCCTCCAGGAGAGAATTCTTTTTTTAAAAAAAATTAATTATGATCTTCTATTGAGGGTTGTAGGTTCTCTAGTTGTGGTTTAGTTGCCCTGAAGCAAGTGGCATCTAGTTCCTGGACCAGGGATTGAACCTGTATCCCCTGCATTGTAAGGCAGATTCTTAACCACTGGACTACCAGGGAAGTCCCCAGGAGAGAACCCTTAACTGACACAGAATCCATGGGTGCATCTGTGTCCTGGTTCCCTCATCCTTTGGTGGGACAATTCTGTCGTGTGCTCTACACTGTCCCCTCTGGGCCTCAGTTGCTCACACAACAAAACTCTGCTCAGCAACACAGCCTCCCTTCCCAATCTCACTTCTGGCCCCTAACCATGCTTCCTGGATCACCTCCTGTTATGGGCCCAGTTGTGTCCCCTGCCAATCCATATGTTGCAGCCCTAACCCTCAGTAGCTCAGAACATGACTGCATTTGGAGATAGGTGATTACATTAAATGAGGCCATTAGGAAGGGTACTAATCCAATCTGACCAATGTTCTTATAAGAGAGAATTTGGACCCAAAATGATACCAGTGGAACATGCACAGAGGGATGAACATGTGAAGAGGAAACAAGAGGGTGACTATTTGCAAGCAAAGGAGAGAAGCCTTAGAGGAACTGCCAGCCCTGCCAGCACCGATCTTGGATTTCCCGCTTCCAGAACCATGAGAAAGGAAGTGAAAGTGAAAGTCACTCAGTCATGTCCAACTCTTTGCGACCCCATGGACTGTAGCCTGCCAGGCTCCTCTGTCCATGGGGATTCTCCAGGCAAGAATACTGGAGTGGGTTGCCATGCCCTCCTCCAGGGGATCGTCCCAACCCAGGGATCAAACCCAGGTCTCCCGCATTGTGAACAGATTCTTTACTGTCTGAGCCACCAGGGAAGCCCCAATGAGAAAGAAATCTATTGCTTAAGCTGCCCAGCCTGTCGTATTTTGTTAATGGCAGCCCAAGAAGGTGAATATACTTCCCAAAGAAACTACTGCACTGAAACCCCTGGCTCAGAGCCTACTTTTCCAGTCACTGAGACGGAGTCTGAGAATAGTTAATAGAGAATATATGGTAGTAGTATACATGGCTCATTCCCATTCAGCAGAAAAGAAGACAAGAGATCGAGAGACCTGGGATAAGTCAAAAATATCTTCATCGTCACTTTCTCCTGTTCGGATCTGGGGCTGGAACACTGCAAGGAGCTGGAGTTGTGTGGAGAAGCAAACACCAGTAGAGGGGCTGGGGTAATGTGCGGTTCGCAGCACATGAATACAAATGCTTTTATTCACATGAAATTGCTTCCGAATGAAGGGCTGCTCTAAAACTGACCCTCAAATGGAGCATTTTGTGTTACAAAATAAAATTGCATCCCTTCGGCTCTGAGAAAAATGCATATTGCCCTCATCTGAAATGTGGTGATAATTATATGCCACATTATTCATCCTGTGTCATTTCTGGTCACATTCAGCATGTGGCACGGTGGCAATTGAGGGTGTGCTCGAAACAAAGGCAGTCATGCAAAAGGCAGGGGGGACGGATTTCAGGCGGTCAAGGTAACTGCTACACACCTGCAATTTCAAATGTTCTCTGTGTAGGAGGATCAACTTGGTCATGCTTTTTAGGGAAAGAGGAAGAGAGAAAAATGGGAAAAGGAAAGCAAGTCAAATAATGCCACGGTATCAGAGGCTGTGTGTGTGTGTGTGTGTGTGTGTGTGTGTGTGTGTGTGTGTATCAGGCCAGAAAAGTCAGGGTCACGTGCTCTGACCTGAGCAGCCTTGGTGGGGGAGGGTATATTAATCCACGCAGTGGTATTGTGCTGTTAGTTATGAGCTGTATTATTTATCTTTTGCTGTGTAACAAATGATTCCCCCCTACACACACACAACTTAGCCGCTTAAAGCAACAAGCATCTACAGTCTCCCATGGTTTCTGAGGGTCAGGACTTCAGAGTGGCTTAGCTGGGTGATTCTAGCTCAAGATCTCTGATGAAACGCCGTCAAGTTATCAGCCAGGGCTACAATTGTCTCCAGGCTTGACTGAGCTGGAAGAACGGCTCACACACGTGGCTATTGACAGGTGGCTGCAGAAGATCCATCTCTGAACTCGCTCACATGGTTGATGTCAGGCCCAGGCTCCTCATCACCTGGGGCTTTCCATAGGCTGCCAGAGTGTCCTCGAGACATATCAGCTGGTGACCCGCGGGAGAGAGAGTGAGTGGGCCAGAGAGAGCCAGAGTCAGAAGTCACCGTCTTTGGAAACCTAATCTCAGAGGTGACACCCTATCACTTCTGTTCTGTTCTGTGTGTTAGAAGTTCAACCCTGAGTCCAGCCCACGCTCAGAGGGTGTGAATATCAGGAGAGAGGAGGGCTCCCTGGGGGCCCTCTTAGAGGCTGCCTGCCACAGGGGTCAGGCCCTTGGTCAGCCTTGCTGCCCTAAAAGCTTGTGGGGCCTGAGAAAGTTTCTGTCAGTACCAATGGATGTGGGGACCAGGGCTTCAGATGCCAGACTTGAAGGGTCTCGGTTCTTGCCCTGACTCTGCTATTTCCTGTCTGTGTCACTCAGAGCAAAGACACAAGTCTCTCAAAGAGTCAGTTTCCCCATGTTTAACCACAGGGACAGTAATACTGACCCCTCAAAGGCAAGGTGATGAAATGACATCAGCTGCAGAATACTATGAGATGTAAGGAATGACACTGGAGAACATTCCCCAGGATTGGGACACCTGGGGCTTCTGCGGGTGACTGTTTCTACAGTGTGGGCTCTCCTGGCCACTCCAGGCTCCAGGGATTTAAGGGCCAGAGTGACAAAATGCACAATCATGAAGTAACTGACTGCTATGTGGTGACACACTAAGGAGACAGCTGACGGTCACTGGCAAATCCCAGGCCCTCAAAGCGAATGCCTTGCCTGTCCCGTCACCCTGGCCTCTGAGGGTCTCCGTGACTCTTCAGATCTCTCTCTGCGAACCTCTTCACTGGCCAGAACGAATAAGAAAATCTTTGAATGGTTGGGTGCTTTCTGAATGATATTCTGGTTTCTGGGCCTGCAGATTTTTTATTTCTTCTGCTCTGAAATAAAGATTTGAAATGTCCCTCTTGTGTGAGGTGCTGGGGACCACAAGTCTTCAGGAGGGGAGAAACAGGCCTGGCTCTGCTATGCGCAATCATACCTCCAGCTCCTTGCATCAGCCCTGCTTACTATTCTTTCTAATTTAATTTTTTAATTAAAACCTGATTCGCATATGCTGACATGCACAGAAGGTGTACCGTTTGATGGGTTTTGGCAACTGTACACATCTGTGAATCCACCACCCCAGTCAAGATATAGAACATTTCCTTGGTTCCCCCAAAGTCCCCATCCTCTTCCCATCAAATCCTATTGTCACCAGAGGCAGGCCCCTGTCCTGATTTCCACCACTGTGGGTTAGTCTTGTCTTTACTTGGATTTTATAGAAATAGATCATACAGGGACTTCCCTGGTGGTCCAGTGGTTAAGAATCTGCCTTGCAATGCAGGGAATGTGGGTTAGATCCCTGGCCGGGGAATTAAGAGCCCAACATGCTGTGGGGCAAGCAAGACTTTCTGCCGTAACTACTGAGTCCACATGCACCACAACCAAAGGATCTGCGCACTGCAACGAAAGATTCAGTGTGATGCAACAAAGATCCTGTGTGCTGCAACTAAGATCTGATGCAGCCAATTAAATAAATATTAAAAACAAAAACAGATTATACTGTCTGCGTTCTCTTGGGTTCGTCTTCTTTGGCTTGACTTATTCATCTGTCAGATTCATTCACGTGATTGTGAGTACTGCTAGCACCTTCCTGTCTATTGCTGAGTAGTATTCCATTACATGGTTATATCAGTTATATAACAATTTGTTTTTTCAGTCACCACTCAATGGGTATTTGAATTGCCTCCAGTTTTGAGTTATTACGAATAATGTTTTAAGTGTTTTTTTGGATGTATGCTCTTATTTCTCTTGGGCAAGTACCCAGGAGTGGAATTATGGGATTGGAGGATAGTTGTATGTTTAACCTTGTGAGAAGCTGCCAGACTACTGTCCAAAGTGGTCCTGCCATTTTATACCCTTGTCTGACATTTGAATCTTGAGTAGTAGCAGGTTGTTTTGTCTCTGGGTCTGCTTTGGCCCCTACCAAGACCAAGGTTTCTTCTCCAGATTTCTAACCTATTATGCCAATCTCCAGTCATCATCTAGTAAATTCCCTTTTGCTCCAGTTAGTCATAATCTGTTTTTGTTGCTTGTAGTCTAAGTACTCTAGCTCACTGGTACAGTGCCTGGTGCACAGAAGGAGCTCAATGAAATGTACCAGCTCTGGTATCAGAAGTAACATGTCTAGAGAGTCACGAGGGATGGGGAGGGGGGACAGGGTGAGGCTTCTAGATTGCACATGTGTAGGAGGAAGATGGATTCAGCTATGAGAGTGGAAGGAAGAAGAGGAAGGGAATTCCAAGATACCTGGATATGTGAGTGTCATTTGTCACTAAAGTCTGGAAGAAAGGAACTTTTTATTTGGCATTTTGGTCCTTTCTAGTGTGAACTGAAGAGATTCAAGAGATGCCTGCCCTTTGGGGAGGGAAGAGGGTTTCTGAAGCTTCCTGATCACCATTGTCTTAGCCATCTCCTTATCTTCCAGCTGCGGGAGGGGAGGCAGGCTTTCTCTGACAGGCCCACTCTCTGAATCTTGGTCAGTTTGAAACCTACCTTAAGCACATTGGACAGGGATGGGTGGAAACACCAACTGCCTTTGATTTGTGGTTTGAGTTAAGGTCCCTGCAACTTTTGGGCTTCTTTATTTTAAATTTTTTCCTTCTCTTTAAAATTTTTTTATTCTGGCTCAAACAGACTGTAATCCATGTGCAGGGAAACCCACTCCCACCACAAAATAGATTTTGGGTGGGGGCTGGGGGGCATAAACTATGAAGACCAAGAGAAGGAAAACAAGCTTTCTTGTTCATTTCACCTCAGGGGTGAGATAGTTGAATCTTATGGCAAGGGCATATATAATTTTATAAGAACTCACCACATTGTCTTCCAAGGTGGCTGTTCCATTTTACACACTCATCAGTAATGCCCCACAACTCCAGCTGTGTCTCATCCTTGTCAGCACTTGGAACTGTCATTTTAGTTTCAGCCATCCTAGTGGATGTGAAGAGCTATCTCATTGTGGTTTTCACTTTGGCTTAGTTTCGGTTCCAGGAAAAGTATGATTCATCTGTGTAGTGTTGAGAATGGCTCTGTGACTGTGTGCTCGTAACCTGACATTGGAAATATCAGCAGAGAACAGCTGACTTGGAATTCCAAGGAACACTATTTGTTGATTCTTCAACACCAACTCTCAGCATAACCCATGAAATTAACCTGCTTCAGTTCCCACCTCATCAGCCTTGTTTTGCTTTAAGTCATAGAGAGTGAGGTCCATACTCTACTGCATGCTGGCACAGCGACTCCTGGGGTGGGACATCCTACCAGGTAGGAGGACGCTGCCCACACAGCATTGAGGAACTGTGGGGCTGCCTTGGAGCACGGCTTGTGCTCTCATAGATTCCTGCCCCAAGGGTCTGCATCAACACTGTTCACATGCAGGAAAAGAGTGAGGTCTTGGCCACAACTGCAGAGGTTCTTCATGTGACATCCATAAACTGACTTCATAGGTGTTCACAAGACGTTGAAGATATACAATCTATACAAAATATACAATTTTGCATGTATATGATTCTTTTTTTTTCTGTGAAAGGGAAAGTTCATAGCCTTCACTGAGTTATCCAAGACTGGCAGTTGACCTCCAAATCTGTGTTTTTCTTTTGTCCCAGTCATAGAGCCCCTGAATTATTTCAGGGCACAGAGGCCATGTGAAATACAGACTACATTTCCCAGCTGCCTTGCAGGCTAGATGTGATTAATTGCTGGCCAAGAGGATATAGGTAGACATGTCCCGGGGGGAAGTTCCAGGAAGTGTTCCTAAGAGGAAGAGGTGTGTGTGTGTGCTCACTCTTCATGACCCTTTGGACTACAGCCCTCTGTCCGTGGGATTTTTTGGGCAAGAATACTGGAGTAGGTTACCATTTCCTCCTTCAGGGGATCTTCCTGACCCAGGGATCAAACCCATGTCTCCTTCATTAAAGGTGGATTCTTTACCACTGAGCCATCAGGGAAACTCAAAGGGAAGGTGATGTTTTTTTTTTTTCTTCCTGCTGGCTGGAGTGAAGATACGATGGTTAGAGCTTGAGCAGCCATCTTGGACTATGAAGTAACAAAAAGACAAGAGGGAAAAGGTCTAGAGATCCCATGAAGATGGAACATTATACCAACTTTGAACTGCTTTCATGGACTTTACTTGTAAGAAAGGGAAATACATTTTTCTCTTAAGTCACAACTCTCTTGTGTTTTGTGGTAGGCAGCCTCTAAGATAGACCTCAATGATCCTGCCTCTTGGGACTCCCACTTTGGTACAGTCCTGTGTATACTCCCCTGGTGGCTCAGATGGTAAAGCATCTGACTACAATGTGGGAGACCCAGGTTCGATCCCTGGGTTGGAAAGATCCTCTGGAGAAGGAAATGGCAACCCATTCCAGTACTCTTGCCTGGAAAATCCCATGGATGCAGGAGCATGGTAGGCTACAGTTCATGGGGTCACAAAGAGAAGGACATGACTGAGCAACTTCACTTCACTTCCTCCCACATTGTTGCAGAGTTGGTTTGTGAGACCAGTAGCATAAGGCAGAAGTGATGGTGTATGACTTCTGAGATTTGGTTTTACAAAGACTGCTGCTTATGTCTGGGTTCTCTGTCTCTCTCATGGATCACTGGCTCTGGGGTAGCTATGTCATGAATAGCTCTAAGAAGGGGGCCGTGTAGCAAGGAAGTGAGGCCTCCTGCCAACAGCCATGTGAGAGAGCTTGGAATCAGACACTCCTGCCCCAGTGATGTCTTGAGAATCTGCAGCTCCAGACGGTAACCTGGTTGCAGCCTGAGCCAGAACCACTCAGCCAGGCGGCTCCCAGATTCCTGACCCTCAGAAACTGTGCAAGATGATAATGTTTGCTCTTTCAAGCTACAAAGTTTGGCTAGCCCCAAATTTCCGGAAAACGTGCTCCCTGACATTGGACAAGCATGTCGCTGGGCTGGGCCTCAGTGTCCTCATTTGTAAAGTGAGATGGTTGCTATAGCAGATGCTGGCCTTTTCCAGCTGAAAGTGTCTCAAAATGTGGAGAGTAAGGAAGGCAGGAGAGGGTGAGATGGGCAGGGACCAGAGTGTTTTTCTCTGGCTGCCATCAAACCGTCGTGACATTTTGATGAGCCTTCTTGAGACTGGGTGGGTGGGGGAGGCTAAGTGAAGACAGAATCATTCTGCCTAAGAAATTAGAAAAGACCCTGATGATGGGAAAGATTGAAGGCAGGAGGAGAAGGGGACAACAGAGGATGAGATGGTTGGATGGCATCACCGACTTGATGGACATGAGTTTGAGCAAGCTCTGGGAGTTGGTGATGGACAGAGAAGCCCAGCATGCTGTAGTCCATGGGGTTGCAAAGAGTTGGACATGACTGAGCGACTGAACTGAACTGAACTGAACTGAAGAAATTAGGAAGAATTTTCCAGGGAGTGGTCTGCAAGTGGAGAAACAAAGGGGCAGGAAGAAAAGAGATAACCAAAGGGGAGAAGCCCTTGAACGTGGCTGTGAATTGGGGGTCTGGGAAAAAATTCCTGAGTGCCAGGAACTGCCGATGAATTTTTAAAACAGTGAAATGCTGTTTAAGTTGTTTCTCATATCATGCTGAAATCTATTTCCACGATTCCAAACTCACAGACACACACACACAGCATACAGTAGGATTTAAGGGCATGGAAACTGCACCAGTCTGGTTTATTTTTTATCTTAGTTCCTCAACCAGGGATTGAACCCAGGCCCTGGTAGTGTAAACACTGAGACCTAACCACGAGACCACCAGGGAATTCCTAGACCCGTCTGGGTTTGAATATGATCTCTGCCTCTTACCAGCTGTGTGACCTCAAACCTATCTGCTGCCCTCTCTGATGAGCCTCGGTATGACCTTATTCAACAAAGCATCCTCCATTGAAGTTACTGTGAGGAGGAAGCCGGGTTCTGCCTGTGAGGCCCCGGGCCAGGGCTGAGCTCCCTGCTCAGGGATGGTGGGCCTCTGCTGTACCTTCTCATTGTTGTCCTTCTGCTTCTACCCGCTGCAGGCCAGACATGCTTCTGGAAAGGGTGACCTGAAAGTTCCTCTTCTGTTAGGTGTCCACCTACTCGAATTCCAGCCACAGGAAGTGACTGCCCTGTGTGACCCCATCCCTCAGTGGCTCCTCCTCTGCCAGCCCAGGGGCCCAGGCTGCCCTGGGTAAGTGAGTGGATGGCTTCTGGGAGAAGCCCAAGGCCTAGGCTGGTGGCTCAGGAGTGGGGGTCCTGTCACTAATAGGCGGGGCTCCCAGTAGGGCTGTCGTCGTCTTGCTCTGCCTGTTTTTCTGGCTGCAGAAAAACCTGAAGCAGGTGATCTAAGCCCAGTGGTGGACAGTGAGACAGGCTGACTGGGAGTCAGCTGACTGAGGGTGGGGAGGACGAGCTGAGTCTCAGGTGAGCATCTCTCTGAGAGGGGCCGGAAGTGACAATGGTGACAGACATCACCGCGCTGGTGGTCACCTCCCACACCCTGGAACCTCCAATTCTCTGTGGACACTGCCTTCACTTCCCCTTGGGGTTGAGCGGTACCATCCCACGTGGGTGGGTGGGGGAATGTGTGGCACAGAGCTGGGTGAGAGGCTGTGGAAGGTACCAGAAGCCATAGAGGAGCCAACTGTGGTCCACATGACAAACATGTGTTATCCCTGCCAATGCCTAGACGCTCAGGATGTTCAGCCTCAGACCCACGTCCTTTATCTGTCCCTTCAGGTCTCTCCAACAGGCTCATGGGATCTTGGCCAAGGCCCCGCTAAGGCTGACTGCTCTCCCAGATGCAGGAATGTGGATGAGGTGCAGACAGGTGGGCACTGACTGGCTGCCACATCCCTTGCCTGCTCCTGGTTGGGCTCCCCAAGGGGCCTGGCCCAAGCCTCATCACTGCACTATCAGAACTGAGTTCCCTACCACTCCCATTCTGGGAACTTATGATAATCACAGTCTCAAAGCAGCGAAGCAGTAGACTCTTCACCAAATTCACTAGAGAGTGATAGATACCAAAATGCCAATGTGTTAATTACCTCGAGGAGCTTTATATTAGGCCGACAGACAAAATATCACCGACTGGGTGACTTGAACAACAAATATTTATTTTTCTCATGGTTCCGGAGGCTGGAAGTCCAAGGTCAAGATGTCAGAGGGCTGGTTTCTCTAGAGGTCTCTCTCCTTGGCTTGTGGATGGCTGCCTTCTCACTGTGTCCTCACATGGTTTTCCCTCTGTGCCCACATCCCTGTTGTCCCTCTGTGTGTCCACATTTCCTCCTCTTGTAAGGACACAACCCCATTTTCACTTAATTACCTCTTTAAAGGCCGTGTTTCTAAATGCTGTCCCATTCTGAGCTCCTGAGGGTGAGGGCTTCAATAGATGAATTTGAGGAAGTGGGGACACAATTGGGCCCATAACAAGTTCATCCCGGGTGTGAGTCATTGGACTGATCCCAAGCCCAGAGCTGCCTGGTGGGCAGACAGACCTACCTAGGAGCTCAGGCCTTGGTTCTGAAGGTCATTTGGTTCCGGCAGATTTAAGCGGACCATGGGTACTTTGCTGCTTCTCCACTGAGAGGTGGGGCCTGTCATCTTTTCCTTGAGTCTGACCAGGGCCCTGGCAGCTTTGATTAATGAGGATGACAGAAATGATGCTGTGCCAGTGTTAAGCTTAGCATTTAAGAGGACCAGCAGCTTCTCTGGGGGCACTGAGCCTCCATGTCAGAAGTTGAACCACACTGCTGGAGAGACCCCTTTGGAGAAGTGATGATGCCCCCTGTCCAGGGAGGGAGGTCCAGCAGACCTAGCTTCTCGAGTTCCCCTGTTAAGGCACCAGAGTTCCCCTACTAAGCCATCTTGGATGCTCCAGACAGCACAGCCAGTAGCTGAACGCCACCCCGTGACCCCAGTCAATGCCAGGTGCTGCTGAAGAATTGCCCAGCTGTTCTCTGCCTAAACTCCTGACCCCAGCATCATGAGAGATAATAAAATGGTTGTTTTAAGCCACTAAGTTTGGGGTCATTTGTTACCCAGCAAGAGATGACTGAACTATTTGGTGACTATAGAAATGGTGAGGTGGGAGTTGGATGATACTGAGGGATGATCTCATCAGGAGCGGAGAGCAGGGCTGGCAGGTCACTCTCCCCTCTGTAGGGGACAGTGGCTGAGCAGGCCGGACTCTGCTGCCTTCCCTGGCCAGGGCTGAGAGTAGAGACTTCTTCTTCCTGCCCAAGCTCCATTTATGGAATTAAGGAAAACCATGGGCTGGGTGCCACTGCTCTCCTGATGACGAGGGAAAAACAGGGAAGAACTACCATTTCTGGGCACCTCCAATGAGCCAGTGAGTCCTTCAGGGATGAGAGTCCATTTAATCGTCTCTGTTCAACTGCGTGGAGGCTTCGTGGCCTGGGTCACACCAACCTGAGCCTGTGTTTAGACTGATGTCTGTCAGACTCCTCAACCAATTCTCTCACCTTGACCCCACACTGTCTGGGGCAGGGTTGGGAGGAGGGCAGTGGGGGTTTTTGACCGTCAGGCAGCCTGGGATGGGCTGACACGTGGAGCTCCAGGAAGGCTGACAGCTGGTTGGAGGATGGGGGAGACTCCAGCCCCTAGGCAGGCCCAATGCACTTGGAATTGGACCCTAGGCACTGGTCTCAGTCTGGCCCACACATGGGGAGGCAGGCAGGGACAGTGGCGTGGGTGTGGTAAAGATCAGTGTCCAGTGGCTCTCCCCTTCTCCATCATCAAGAGAAGAGGGCTCAGAGATTGGATCTTACTGAACTGGCTCATGCCCTGAGGCAGGGTGTGTTCACCTCTGAATCTCAGTTATCTCATCTGTAAAATGGGAGCAGGAGACGGTAATCTCCTCAGTAGCTCCCAATTTTAAAGTCTTCTGTTATAAAATCCCTCCCTCCATTTTCTCTCTCTCCCTTCCTCAGTCCTTCCCTCCTTTCTGCAAGCATTGCTTTTTAGCACCATTGAACATTGCTGGTCCTCCTGAATCATAGTCTAGTAGGGGAATATGGCAGGTTGTCCTTCCTAAAGATAGCTGCAACAATATATGACATTCCATTAGCAGATGCAAACTATTCTATATAGAATGGATAAACAACAAGGTCCTACTGTATAACACAGGGAACTATATCCAATATCCTGTGATTAACCACAGTGAAAAAGACTGTATATATGGAGTCACTTTGCTGTACAGCAGTAATTAACACAACATTGTAATTCAATGATACTTGAATAAACAATAAATTAAAATTTAAAAAAATACATGCCATCCCACATGTTCATCTTCCAACTAGCCATTGACATTCTCCTACTAAAATGTGGGGGTCTGCCTTCTGTCCCTGTGAAACAAAAGGCCTGTGATTATGGCAGAAGTGATGCTGTGTGGCATCCGAGGTAAGGCCAGAAAGGGGACTAGAGCCTCTGTCTGGTCTTGGGGCACTCCCTCTCAGAACCTGCTGCCATGCTGGGGGCGGGTGGGGGGAGCCCAGAGACCACATGCACAGCCATGTGTAGGGGCTACAGCTCCTGTCCCAGCTGAGATCCCAGCCAATGGCTAGTGCGAGCCCCCAGACATGAGAGGGACCTTCAGACGAGGCAGCCCTAGCCTTCCATCTGCCCCAGCTGGCACTGAGCGGAGCAGAGATGAGCTGTTTCCACTGCACCTGCTGAAATTGCATATCGGTGAGCAAAATAAATGGCACTGTTTTAAACCATTAAGTTGTGGGTCATTTGTTAGGAGGCAATAGATAACTGGAATCGGTGGGTAGACAGGTTGGAGCAAATAATGTAACACTGTGAGATATTCTCTTCAACCAAGGTGTATATGTGCCACGATCCGGGTATTAGGAAAGGCAGGGAGACTTTAGCTTGGGTGTGTGTCTGTGTTTGTGAGATGCAGAGGTTTCATCAGACACACTGCTATGGAGGAGATGGGGCTGGAAATGGACATTTCCGGGCAGACAAAATGGGGTGGTTTTCAGCAAAGGAAGAGCCAGTGGAAAGTCACAGAGCTTCGAGGTCACAGAGCTTCAAGGTCACAGAGGTGGGTGGCTGCTCAAAGTTGGAGCTAGAGGTTGTGGGGAGCTGCTGGCGCCTGCCCACAGCAGCAAGGTTCCAGCTCTTGTTTACACATTATTTTCCCCTAATTGCATCTGAGGCTGGTGGATGCCAGCCAGAGAGGGCCCTAGATCGCATCAGGGAGCCATCCACAAATCCCCATTCAGGGGGTGGTGGCCTGAGGGCAGCTTTCCTGTTGGGCGGAGTGGGGGTGGGGCGACGAGCTAATCCCAGGCCGGCTCTGCAGCTCCTCAGTGAGAGCGGGCTGGAGGCAGGTGGGTCTCCCCTCCCATTCCCCCTTCCCTCCCCGGCAGGAGAGTGGCATCCCTCTACCTTGTCCTCAGATTCTGGTCTGGCTTCTGAACAGCAGCTGACTGGAGGCCTCTTGTTCTTAAATGCTGGGAGCTGCTGAGTCTTGGCCTCCCAGCCATGAAAGGGGTGAGCGGTGCCGTCATGTGATGGATCAGGAGTTCATGGGGGTGAGGTAAAGCCAGAGTAGGTGGCTTCGGGGAGACGCTCTGGGGACCTGGCTATTTCTCAGGGGAGAAGCAAGCACTGGCCCCTTCCACAAGCCATTCCTGAAGCCCTCATCCCTCCAGGGGCCCTGATGCCAGGCCGCCACAGTCCCCACCTGGCTCCTCCTCCTCTATCAAGGTCAAGTATAAACACCTTGAGGCTCTTAGTGTGCTAAGTTGCTTCAGTTGTGTCTTACTCTGTGCGATCCCATGGACTTTAGCCCGCCAGGCGCGTCTCTCCCTGGGATTCTCCAGGCAAGAATACTGGAGTGGGCTGCCATGCCCTTCTCCAGGGCATCTTCCCCACCCAGGGATCGAACCCTGCAAATCCAACTGTGCCGAGAGCCCACACCCCTTTGCTCTTCTGTAGTCTTCTGGGTAGCCCCTCGAGAAGGTTGCTATCCCCATCTTGCTGATGAGGAAAACTGAGGCTTCAAAGCAGCAGGGGGTTTGCCTAAGACCACTGAGAGTGACACAAGGGTCTACCAGACTCAAGGCCCCAGGCTCTCTGTCTTGCACCAATGCTTTCATTATTCCTTTGTCTGGGCTGATGGTTGAGGGCACAAACTCAGGGAATCAGGCCATTCGGGACACATCCCACTCTCCCTGTGTGACCTTGGGCAAGTTGCTCAGCGTCTCTGGGCCTCAGCTGCCTCACCTGTAAAATGAGAAGGAAATGTGTTCATGCACGTCAGCCTCTCAGAGCAGCCCTCCTCCCGTGTTACTAAGTATAGATACCATTTATTCTCCATATCTGATTGCACTGTGGGTGGTCGTGACTGTATCTATCTCCCCCATTAGACTGGAACTTCTGGAGGGCAGGGGCGAAAATAACTTACAGCTGCATGGTAGAGACCCCCCACTCACAGCCAATCTCTCTCACCCACCACACCCTGCCCCCACCCTCCAACTCAGGCCTATTTAGAAGGAGATCTCTGTGTTTGCAGAATGACACAGAAAGGAATTAGAGCTGTCGCCTGCTCTGGGGTCTTAGAAAGCCGGGGAAGAGATAGTCAGGCCAAAAGGGCAGTGGGTGGGGTGCTGAGTCCCTGCCCTGGGCCTTGAGGCTGCCCCTGGTTCCCAGAACCCTGACAAGCATCTCCTTGTCTTCCTGGGATTCCTGGTTCTGGGTGCCTTGTCCTGCCCTGTTCCCCTTAGCTCTGCACACAGCTCTTGGCGAGAGTGGTCAGGGCACTGGAGAGAGGCTTTCGGATGGATGAAAGTGTTCTGCATTCTAACGAGTAAGCAGCCACTCGCCCTGTCCTCTCTAGGGTCTCAGGGCTCTGTCTGCTTTCCAGGCTCTGCTCATCATCAAACTTGCAGAAAGGCCATAAGCTTGTCTTCTTGGGACACTGGAGGTGGCCTGAACACCTTTCCTTGCAGCTGCCCCTCTGGGGAAGGGGAAGGATGCCGGCCTGCGGTGCTCAGGGCTGGAGAAGGGCCCTCAAAGGAATAAAGGGCTCCATCCGAGGGCCTCACTGGGCATCTCCCCAGTCCATCATTGCCCTGTTGCCCCCTGTCTGCCAGCCCCGGGCACTCCAGGTCCTGGCTACATGATGGACCCCAGTGGGAATGTCTCTGAGCCAGGGGGCTGCTGGCAGTGTGTGGTCAATCCAGCACTTGGACAGGCCCTCTGCCTGCTCCTTACTCTGTTTGCTGTCTCTCCTGAGAGCCGCTGTCCAGGGGAGCTAACTGGCCAGCTCTTGCCCTTCTTTCTTCTCCATGTCCCACAGTTCTCCCCATCTTCCCTGGAGACTTGTAGAACTTTCAGGTTGAAAGGCATCCAAGAGGCCATCTTGTTCACACCCCTGCCTCTGGTTGCCTTGCTCAAATCTTTCTGTTCTCCCGCCAAGGTAAGCTGTCAGAAACAAACCTGGATCTCTCTAAAACCTTCAATGGCTCCCTACCACCCTCAGGAGTAAGTTGGAGCTCCTTAGCAGAGCCCCTGGAGGCCTGCTGTATGAGGTCTTGTGACTTTTCCAGGCTCATCATGTTCCAGCCCCACACAGCAGCTCCCTCCTGGGCTAGACTGTAGCCCTATCTCCTCTCTTTTCATCTCCCTTCCCTCCCCTGCCCCCTCATTAATCTGGGCTTCCTCCTTTATGAAGCCTTCCCTGCTTTGCCCCTCCACACCCTTGACAGATCACCTGCTCTATGGTGAGCTGAGCAGACCTCCATCATTGCTCTGTATTCTTCATCATGCTATTTCTCCCAGCAGGCCAGAAACTCCTGAAGGGCCAGGGCATGTCTTTACTGGTTTTGCTTCCCTGGAACCTAATGTGGTGGTAGCTCAGATGCGAATTCTCTGGATGAAGAGTCTGAGACAGGCAATCATGCACACATGGTATTTTAAGTTTTATTATTTTTTAAAGTATTGTTGATTTACAATATTGTGTTCGTTTCTGGTATATGGGAAAATGATTCCATTATATATTTATTCCATTTTATGTATATACATATACATTATATCTATACATTCCACACACACACACACACACACACACACACACACACACACACACACACACATAGGCTTCCCCAATGGCTCAGTGGTTAACAACCCACCTGCAATGCAAAAGACAAGGGAGATACAGGTTCGATCCCTGGGTTGGGAATATCCCCTAGACAAGGAAATGGCAACCCACTCCAGTATTCTTGCCTAAAAAGCCCCATGGACAGAGGAGCCTGGTGGGCTACAGTCCACAGGGTTGCAAAAGAGTCAGACACAACTTAGTGACTAAACAACAACAATATATGTATATAATCTTTTTTATATTCTTTTCCATTATAGGTTATTACAAGATACTGAATATAGTTTCCTGGGCTATACAGTAGGACCTTGTTGTTTTTCTATTTTTATATAAGGTTGTGTTCATTGGAAGGACTGATGTTGAAGCTGAAACTCCAATACTTTGGCCATCTGATGCAAAGAGCTGACTCATTGGAAAAGACCCTGATGCTGGGAAGGATTGGGGGCAGGAGGAGAAGGGGACAACAGAGGATGGCATCACCAACTCGATGGACATGAGTTTAGGTAAACTCTGAGAGTTGGTGATGGACAGGGAGGCCTGGCATGCTGCGATTCATGGGGTCGCAAAGAGTCGGACACGACTGAGCGACTGAACTGAACTGAACTAAGTGTATATCTGTTAATATCAAGCTGCTAATTTAGCCCTCCTCCCCAACCCCTTTTCCCTTTGGTAAGTTTGCTTTTTTTGTGTGATTCTGTTTCTGTTTTGTAAATAAGCTCATTTGTATTATATTTTAGATTCTACATATAAGTGATATCATATAATTATCTTTTCTATCCAACTTACTTCACTTAGTATGACAATCTCTAGGTCCATCTATCTGCTGCAAATGGCATTATTTCATTCTTTTTTATGGCTGAGTAATATTCTATTGTATGTAGGTACCCTATCTTCTTTATCCATTCACCTATCAATGGACATGTAGATTGTTTCCATGTCTTGACTACTGTAAATAATGTTCCTATGAACACTGGGGTGCAAGTTTCTTTTCAAATTAGGGTTTTCTCTGGATATATGCCCAGGAGTGGGATTGCTAGATCATATGGTGGCTCTATTTTTAGTTTTCTGAGGAACCCCCATACTATTCTCCATAGTGGCTGCACCAATTTACATTCCCACCAACAGTGTAGGCGGGTTCCCTTTTTTCCACACCCTCTGCAGCATTTGTTATGTGTAGATTTTTTAATGATGGCCATTCTGACCAGTGTGAGGTGATATCTCATTATAGTTAGGATTTGCATTTCTCTGATAATGAGTGATGTTGAGCCCCTTTTCATGCGACATGCACATGATTTATGGAGAGTGTGCTCTCAGGAGAAACCAGTGAGGGAGTGAGGGAAGCAGGAGAGGGAGAAGAGGAGGTTAGGCAAGGATGCTGTTTCATGAGAAGTCTGGCCTCAGTCAGATCCCGAGGGGGAGTTCTGGGGCATCCTCTGCAGCAGAGACCATGAGAGAATAAGATAGCGAGGGAGGGAGAAAGAGGAAGCCTCTCTGGGTAGCTCCAGGAGACATGGCCGGGGCCCACATGGGTGCAGGCTGAGCAAGGCCTCCCCCAAGTCCGGAGCTTCCCTGTGGCCCTCCTGTTCCAGAGGAGTCTTGGTGGGGAGAGTGGGGCCTGCTAACCCACTGACCTCAGGCATTTCTGTACAGGCATGCCTTCTCTCATCCCACTGCTCCTTGAAGTGGGGGTGGGCAGCCCTGTTAGTATTTCCATGTCACCTCGGAGGAATCTGAGGCCCAGGAGACCTGACAGGGTTCAGGAGTGAGTCACTGAAAGAGAATTCATGTCCCTGGATTCCCCCCTCTCCAGGAGGAGAGATGCAACTCTGTGGGGCAGGGTGGGGTGGGGTGGTGGCATCCACCCTATAGAGCACCCTCCAAAGGCAAACACTGGGGCCAGGAAGGGGCTGGGAAAGTGGTTTCTGCATCCTCCAGGCCCTCTGAGGCCTTGCCCGGCTCCCACTAGAGGGTGAGCCTTCTTTTCCATCTGCTTAGAATTGCCCAGAGGGGAAAGGGTGGGTATAGGGCATGGTGAGTGGTGGAGAGGAACCAGGTTCTGAATGATCGGTCTAGTCACGGCCCTGCCACCAAATCGCATGTGACCTTGAGCGAGACATGTAATTTGGGGGCATCTCCAATTTTTAATCAGTAAAGGGATTACTGGTTAGAGATTTTATAGGCTCTTTGTGAGGCCCATTCAGATCAGACAGCCAGGTCATAGCCCATCTCATGGAAGCCAGTATTGGTCTAGCATTGCTGAGGTAACAAATTCCCTGAAACTCAGGGTCTTAAAAAAATAGCAATTTATTCCCTCGCAATTCTGGAGGCCAGAAGTCTGAAACTGGTTTCACTGGGGTGGAAATCAAGGTGTCAGCTGTGTGTCCTCTGTAGAATTTAGGAAAGAATGGGTTCCTTGCCTCTGCCAGCTTCCGATAGCCACTGGCCTTCCTTGGCCTGTGGCTGCATCACTCCAGACTTCCAGGCCAGCATCTTCCTATCTCTCTCTGCTCCGTCCTTTTGTGCCCTTCTCCTCTTCCATTGTATGAATGCAGATACCAGGAGCTGGGAGTTTACACAGTAGCCCAAGGTCACAGCCAGTGAGAGAGCTGGAAGCTGAACCCTTGGAGACTCAAACCTACAGTTCTCTGTTCCATTGCAGGCAACACCTGCCTGAGCCCGGCCTACCCTCCTGAGACCTCTTTTGAGGAGCCGCCTGGAGTCAGCCGGTGGCCACTGCCGGCCTGTCTCCAGTGAACAAATCTGGGACTTGAGGGCTGGACTGTGGTGTCTAAATAAAGGGCGTCCTCAGGATTAGAGCAGAGGTCAGGAGAGGACGCTGGCTGCAGCTGACCAGCCCGACAGGGTGGCCTTGGTGGCCCATCAGGAGGCTGGGGGCGGGCTGCAGGCTCCACCCCCCAGCACTCAGCCAAGCTGGGCAGTCTTGGATCTTCAGGGCTGGGGTCAACCTGGGGTCAATGCCGACATAAAAACCAGCAGACTTGAGCAAGACCACCTACATATTAAAACAGACCTTTGAGAGCAAAGAGGCCATGTTATCACTTGGGGATGGAGAGAGAGGACGGGCCTCAGGCTCAGGAATAGAACCTTCTTTGCTGTAAGGATTTTCCCCCCACCCCACCCCCACCATGCCTGCCAGGGACTTCTCTGGCTTCTTGTTGTCCTGATGAGGGAAATGGCAGAGACCATCCTGTGCAGTGTTGAGTTCTGGGGAAAAGGTAAAACAAACGCGTGCATGTGAGTGTGTATGTGTGTGTTAAGGGAGGTGTTTAATTTAAAAAAAAAAACAGACCTTGACACTGCTTACTGTATTCCACATATTATACACATGAAAAGGGGGCCAGAGCAAGAGATCTCAGAACATGGGAAACACAGCTGTGGCTGAAGACGTATCTGGGTTAAAAACCCCAGGAGTGCTCCTCTTTAATTTTTTGGTACAGCAGGATCAAGGAATCGATTCACTCTGGTTATGCTTCCTATCATTGTTTCTGTGGGCCGTGTTTGATCTGTGTTTCACGTGCAGATCTGCTATCCATGCTCTGAAAGAAATAATATATTCTGCATTGCACCGGGTCAGCCTCAACCATGAAAACCCTTTTTATTATTATTATTTTTTGGATGATTTCAAAGCCACACACACACACACAGAGGAACACACACACACACAGAGGAACACACACACACACAGACACACACACACACACACATTGTTTGTGTAAAGGATTAAAAAAGAATGAAAAGCCCAGCTCGAGAACATGAGCAGGGTTCCAGATCACGGATGGGGGGGGCGGGAGTGGTGGAGGCTGGGGCCCTCACCCGCTGACCTGGGCCAGCCGTGTCCCCTCTGAGTTGTGTGTGTGCCAGACCCCTGCAGGGAGGGGACAGCCGGCGGGCCCTTTGACAGCTGCGCCTGGTGAGGTTATTATTAGTAACAATGGTTTCCCAGCGAAAAAGAGCAATTTTCACAATGGAGAAGTCTTCCTCTTCCTTCAGGTCACAAAAACGCTGAGCGGAGAGGAAAATGACACGGAGCAGTACCGGATCCCGAAACCATGAACGGCTGAAACACTTCCCAGCTCTCCCTGGGACTGGGCGGTTACTGGCATTCTAAGAGCCGGAGGGAAGTTGTAGCCACCGTGGGGGTAACACACACGTGAAAAAATGTGAGGCCAGACAGGCCCGGCAAATAAATAACCCGGTGCGGTGCGGGCAATGGGAGGCGTGCCTGGATTTTTAGCGCAGGGTTGTAAAAGTTGACAGGAGCCGTTTGGACTGGAAAGGGCCGTGTGGGTATCGCTGCCAGGCTTTGCCAAGCTCCCCGGCTGTTGAATACTCCAAAACTGAATAGATAAAAAAGAAAACAACAGCCACAAAAGGAAAAAAAAATCGCAACACGAAACCACCCACGCAGCGTCCACCCACCCCTTCCCCTCCTGGAGCCTGTTGTGCGCCTGTGATAACATTGCGCGCTGCGAGCTCTCCTTTATTTAGATAAGGTGTCCGCAGCCGCTGCTCTTGGCCGCCAGCCAGCTTTCTGTCTCCCACTTGGGGCTTCAGCGCCACACAGGAGACGCGACTCTCTGATGCTGCCGGCCTGAGTGTCAGCCTCACCCGGAGGGTCCCCGCGGCTTTGTGTTCCCAGAACGATGATTTGTTTGACAACGGGCTTTCCTTCCAGACTGTTCCTCCAGCCTGGCACAACGCAGTGGGTCCTCAGAGACACAGACGGGGCCTTAGAGAGGCGGAGTCGGCACCTCTGGCCACGGGGTCCGGCGGCTGCTTGATGGTGAAAGGCCACGTAAAGGAGACCCAGACGCGGTCGAAGGCCAGAAGGATCTTTGTTTTACATGGACTAACTGAAGCGTTTATGCTCCTCAGGCCTGAAAAAGTTAAGTGCTGGGGGGTGGGGGGCGGCCAAAGCAGAACCCAGAAGGCTGGACTTGTTCTATGGCACACAAAAGATTTTTAATAAGCTTGCAGAAAGGGCCGCCACCCCCACCCTTCTCCACCCCTCTCGTCTTTCTCTCCAAAGCTCCTGTGTTAGCCAGAGAGACAGCTCGGAAAAACTGCCCCGAGAGGTGGGCAGCAGGCTGTGGGAGAGCTATTCTGCTAGGCTGGCCCCCCGGGCAGGCAGGCGACTTCCACAGCGTCAAGAACAGCTCCCCTGGTGAGTGATGGCGCAGGGCAGGGGGGACCGACCTGGTGCTCAGGAGAAGTGTGGTGGGGGTCATGATAGGGAACCCCCATGCTGTCTCTGCCCCTAGTTCCTTGCAGGTTTTCTCTGAGAATCCACAATCTTAAAACAGTTAATGATTAGCCTTCAGGTGCCTGGAAGCTGGTGGGGAAGGCTGGAGGGACTTATCTTACCAGGGGCACTTGGAGTTGGTTTATAGGGGCCTTCTGTGAGGACCCGCAGAGGTTGGGAAAATGAGTAGCCGTCCGTAGGTTACTCCACTCTCCTTGCTCTACCAAACCCTCTCCCCTTTGCACTCATCTGGGGCTGGGCCTGGGGACAGCTGGGACAGCCTAGCTCACCCACAACATAGGCCTACCATCTTGGGACGTCAGGGAATGTTCTTGCCTAGCCTGTCTTTTTGGGATCAGTCTGGTAGATGGTGTCAAAGGCAGGGAGTGGGTCAGCACAGAGCCAGGAGGTCCAAAGCGACCATCCAACAGCAGGATTTACGCAGATACTGACCTCCACTTCAGCCTCTCTTTTGCATCACACACCTGCCACACTGACTTGGTGTCCCAGGAGCCTCAAAGAGGATGGTTGGGAGGCGGCCATGGGTTTTTCTGGCCCAGGAAAGGAATAGGCTCTGTGGCCAATGGCTGTGTTGGCATCTGACTTTTGCATCAATCTCTTCTGCATGGCGATGGTGAGTCAGGCCCAGCCGCCCCTCCTCTGCTCCAGGTGCACTGACCAAATCCTGTTTCTGAGTCAGCTCTGGAATGTGGTGGTCTGCTGGGTGCCCAGCCCTGCCCCTTGTTCTGAGAGCTCATTCCCCTCTGGAATTTCAAGAGCCTTGTTTGCCCTTCTTCCGGGGCAGTGCCACCTCCTGCCTTGGTTTCTGACTGATGTATGAGACAGGTAGAGTTGTGGGTGGGGAAAAGAAGGATGAGAAAGAGAGAAGAGAGGATGGAGGAAGCCTTGCCCTCATTTCACACTCATCCTGGTCTGACAGCTGCCCTTTCCGATTTGGGAGTCTTGGCCCTTTGGGGGCTAGAGTGATGGGGGAAGTAAGAAGTCAAAAGCTCTCATCAAGTCCCTAAATTGTAGCCTGTTTCTGGAATAATACAAAATCGATCCTTTAAACCAAAGGAAACAAGCAAAAACCTATGAACCATGACACCTTGCTTATCCAGAAGTTACTGGCCTTAGCGACCTCAACTATTGGGAACCATCCAAAAGAGCCGAAATAGCTGAAGAATTCCCTGCGCTGAAGTTCACTGTTTACCACAGACATGTTGGGATCTCTTTTCATCAGTGTCTCTTGACTCTTACTTCACAAACTATTCTAACACATCAGATGACTCTGAAGTTCCCTCCAACTTCTGCTTCCGTTTTGGTTTTTGTTTTGCTGGCGACGGTTGGGTGAACGCGGGTGCTGTTGACCAGGGTCAGGAATGCAAGAGCAGGAGGAACAGATAGGAGGGAAAGGTGATGTGGCTGGGATACTGACAGCCACAGGAAGGTGTTATCATGCACACCTGAGCAAAAGAAGAGACAGGAGGAAAGCAGAAACAAGACATCAAGGAGGAGGGCAAGGGAGAAGTCATCTGGTGATGGGGCACATGGATGCAGAAGGTGGCCTCATCTGTGAGCGTGGCATGATTGTCCATGTACCCAGTGAGTGAGCCACCAAGACCACTTCAACTGTGTCTGTGCCATCAAAGGAAAGAGGCAATGTGTAATACCGTTTACTTTTTAAATTTTATTATTTTTTAATTGAAGCATAGTTGATTTACACTGTTATATTAATTTCAGATGTACATTACAGTCATTCCATTACATATGTATGTTCTTTTTCAGATTCTTTTCCCTTATATGTTCTTTCAAAATATTGACTAGAGTTTATTGTGCTATAGAATAGGTCCTTGTTGGTTATCTATTTTATATATAGTCGTGTGTATCTGATAATCCTAATCCATCCCTCCCCCAGACATGGTTTATTTAAAAATACATGCACTTTTATTTTGAAGTTTTAGTGTTTCCAGAGGGGGAGCTTTACTTTGCCTGCAGATTCATTTCTTGAAAACAGCTCATTGTTCCCTGATGCTGGTTAAGCGAGGGGGTTAGTGTTTTCCCTACATGTTATTTCTGAAAGATGAAAAAATTTCTGCTGGCTGCCCAAGAAAATTCACTTTATCTCACTTGACATAGGAAGCCTGGCATTCCTTTGAATGCAGAATTCAAGAAGCAGGCCCATCAGAGCACCCTTTAGTTTGAAAACAATTGATTTGCAGCACTGTTTCCTGGCTTCCAGGAGGGCTGGTAATACAATAGGAAGGAGGGTGTTCCCCACTCCTTTGTTCCTGACAATGGGGAAGGGGACCCTTTGGTCCAGCAGAGCTCACCACAGAGGCTGGATGGGTGCAGTGGAGGTAGCCCAAGGGCTCCCCCTTGGTTATAGGGGCCCTGTTGGCCTGAGGCTGAGCTTAGGCCTCCATTTGTATGCCTCTTTCTCCTCCTGGGGAGACAGAAGCCACTTGAGAAGTGCAATTTCCAAGCTTGATCAACGCCATATTCCCCCCACCTCGTCTCCTTTCTGGAGTCTCTGAGCAGAGCCAGAGGATTGCTGATCAGGGGCCTTGAGGGTCCTGAGTCTGCACCCCGTTTTCTGCCACCACTCGTCACTCTAGCAAGCCCATTCATGTCTGGTCACCCCTCATCACTCTTAGGGATTGTTTGTGGGACGTGCAGACACATTTGCTGAAGAACCACTGCTTTCAAGGAAGGGAGCTCATTTATTGAGCATCTAGTGCCCAGCAAGCACTCAATGGGGCTTCCCAGGTGGCTCAGATGGCAAAGAATCTGCCTCCAAAGCAGGAAACCTGGCTTCGATCCCTGGGTCAGGAAGATCCCCTGGAGGAGGAAATGGCAACCCACTCCAGTATTCTTGCCTGGGAAATCCCATGGACAGAGGAGACTAGCGGGCTACAGTCCATGGGGTCACAGAGTCAGACACTACTGAAGTGATTTTGCACGCACACAGGAGGCTTTAAAAAGTACTGATGTCTGCTTGCCAACCCCCAGAATTCAGACTCAGTTGGTCTGGAGCATGGCCTGGGCATGGGGGTTTTTGAAAGCTCTCTAGGGACTCTAGTGTGAGACCCCGAGTCAGGACCACTGACCTCCAGGGTCTGACCTGGAACAGAATTCCATTCAAACTCAGAGCCACGTGTGCTGTGTTCCTTTTAGTAGACAGTGGAAGTGGAGTCTACGGTGATGATACCCATGTCCCAGTGACTTTGTGGGGGCCAAGTGAGCCAGGGTCCATGAAGCTTAGAACACAGAGCAGGTGCTAAAGCATGATTACTGGCCTTCCTGTGCCAGAAAACATTGAACCAAAAGATACAAAATCACTTCTGCATCCTCCAGGTCGGATGGCTGCCTATTTTCTTTTCAGCCTTCTTAGCCCACCTCTATCACTTGCACATGATTGAGGCTCATTAAATATTTGCAGGTCGACAGAGAAGGAGCAAGGAGAACCCTGCCAAGTTCAACAGACCCCAGGAATTTGGTTTTCCCTTTAAATCTTTTGGAGGAAAGATGGAGCAAAAACTCCAGATGCGGCTTTTTTTTTTTTTTTTTTTTTTTATGCCCTGATTGAGCGGTGTGAACACAGCGGAGGGCTGGTGACTCCCACTGCACCGCCCCCCCTCCCCATCCGCCCTGACCCTGGGACATCCCGGGACAACTCACAGTGACAGGGCACCCCAGGCGAGCGCTCTGACTTCTGCCTCCCTCCACCTCCCCCCATCCCTGTCCTTTGATGAGAAACACGGAGAGCCAGCGACTGGTTCACAGGGAAAGAGAACGCTCTTTCCTCAGCCCTGGGGACTTGTTCAGCTGTTCGGCATTTAGCAAGCCTTGCACCCCTTCCCTTCCAGCTCAAACTCAGCGATATTTCAGAGCAAGCTTCAACCGCCGTGGACCACAACCTTCAGGCCTAAGGGTTGCTGTAGCTCAGCCCAGCTCATTTTTTGGTGACCATGTTCCTGTCTGGAGAAGGGGAGTGAGCTCAAAGGACCCGAGCTGGCAGGCGTGCCAGGGGGCTCTCTGGATCCGGGTGGGGGGTTGCTGTGCCTGCACTGAGATGTTCCGGTGGCGGTACTGTACCATGTAGTCGTCTTAGTTATTCAGTCTCTAAGCCCCCAGGGCTGGGGTGGTGTATTTGCCTGTGCTGTTTGGGGGTTGATCCTGCTGTCAGCGCTTAGCAAGAATTAACAGTGACGCTCTGTGCACCACAGTCATAACACTAAATCTGATCTGCATGTCTATGATTCATTAAAAAAAAAAGATTCACCATCGCTGAAACCCCTCCAAGCCCATCATTGAAAGAAATTATGCTCAGTGGAAAGAGCGATTTGACGTCAAGGAGGACCTACGTGCCTTTTCATGAGCGGCTGGAATTAGAAGGCTGCGCTCCGGCAAGTGTAAACGGGATCCATACTTGGAAACCTCTGTGTAGCCAGCAACCTGCTTTCCAGGTGTGAG
Organism: Antilocapra americana; assembly: GCA_007570785.1. Taxonomy (NCBI): domain Eukaryota; kingdom Metazoa; phylum Chordata; class Mammalia; order Artiodactyla; family Antilocapridae; genus Antilocapra; species Antilocapra americana. The sequence continues at coordinate 1,701,901 of ML664662.1, forward strand.
TTGCTCACTTTCCGGATTGTCTGAGGCAGGGTATTTTTAAGATCCTTGGCAGGCCACTGCCGGCACGCTTATCATGCCCTGCTGGGCCACACCAAGCTCCTTCCAGGCAGTGTAGAGGAGGTTCTGGGAAGGCCAGCCTTTTTTTTTCCCCTTTCCTTTTTTTTCTTGCATTTTAGAAGAAGCCCAAACATAAGTGGGAAGACAGTCTGCTTCAATGACAACCTCCCCAGCATTCCCAAGTCCAGAAGAAATTAGTTGTGGATGATGGGCTGTTGGGGGTGTTCTGTGGTACCCACTTGCTTTACTGTTTGATAATTGGGAATTTCTTCGTTTTTCTTTTTCATGAGGTCACAACCCACGAGGATAGCCTTTCCTTTTGAGATTTTTGCTGTTCTGTCCTGTGGGAGAGGTCCAAGAAGCAGGACCCCTGGGTTCAAGCCTTCTATGATTCCATGGACTCTTGGACATGTTGTGGACCTGTATCCACAGAGCTGGGTCATAAGAAATCCCACCTCACCCTGATGCTTAGAGTCAAATAGGGACAAGGAGAGAAAACAAGCAATGGGGGGTTTTGATTTCTTAGCCAATATAGGAACTTCCTAGATTAATTGTTTGGGTTCTAGTTACTACTGCTGTGTAACAAACAACCCCAAACTTAGTGACATAACAAGCATTGTATTATGCTCACCGATCTCGGGGTTAGAATTCAGACAGGGCTCAACTGGGTGGTTCTTTTGCTCCTTGTAGCATCTACTGAGGCTGCACAGTGATGGGTCTAGATGCTTCTCACCCATGTCTGTTGCCTGGAGTATCTGCATCTGCCCCTCAGCAGGGCAGTGTTGGGGTGATTGACTTCCTATATGGCTACTGGCTTCCTCCAGAGTAACAGTCCCAAGAGACTAAGGTGGGGAGCTACATGGTTTTTTTCTGATCCAGCCTGGACAGTCACACAATGTTACACGTTCCATACTCTAGCCACTGGAGGAGTCACAAGCCCACTCCAGTTCAATGGGAGGGGACACAGACCCCACAGTTCTTGGTTCGAGGAGTATCAGAGAATTTGGGGGCTATATTTTAAAACAGCTTCAGTTTCTGATCTTATATGACTCTCCATTTAGTGCCTTCCATTTTATGGTGTTGTCCCCTCCAATATTTCTTTTGACTTTTGCAACAACTTTCTGACTGGGGTAATGTTATTGTACCCACTATGCTGATAAGGACACCAAGACTCTGAGAGATGACCTGATTTGTCTGATTTTCTACAGCAAATAAACCATGAGATGAACCTTGAACCCACCTTCCTGGATAACAGATTTCAAAGATGTATGTCGTGCAGATAAGAAGTACAGAAAGTAGTTCTTCAGAAACCACAATTGCCTGTCGCTTCCAAAATAACCGTTTTCGCATATCTGGTGCGTTGTTTGGGAGATCTGATACAAGACTAAACTGAACCCATCCTTCATGGAGAATCTCTAGAGCAGCTTCCTCTGGTTTTCCCTGTCTCACCTTTGAGTCCCAAACCAGTGGACCAACAATAAAATGCTAATTCATCTAATGCAAACGTGGAGAATTGGAGAAACCGAGCTCAGCCAGATTGGCAGCTCACAGGGTAAATATTTGATCAGTGAGTAAAAATTCAAATTTGCACTATTTGCTGAAGGTGAAAAGTATATTAGGGAACGAATGTAATGGGGGTTAAGTAGGCCTGTAGGAGGCCTCTTGCAGGATCCCACCCCTAGAAGCCCACAGCTTCTTGCTGACCTGAGTTACAAGTGAGAGCTGGCCAGGCACCTCCAAGCAAGACTTCTCTCCTGGCAGGGGCCTGGGGCCATGGGGTGAGCCCGGCAAAGCAGGCAGACTGGTAGAGCTGGGCTTAACTGGTTCCGTCTCTGTGCACATGTATGCTGGGTGTGCCATGCCCTCCTCCCGGTGGCTCCCCTAGCTCATTGGAGATTAGGGCTCCTGGCCTTCCTTTCCCACCACTTAGCCCCCCAACAGTGCTCATTTTGTGCTATAACTTGTGTCATCCTGGATGGGCTGCAGGGGCTGCAGAGGTTAGGACAGAAGTCAGGAAGAGAAACCAGGCCTTAATGTTTAGCTCCTTTCCTGTGCATCCCCAGACTTGTCCCCCCGCCCCCCGCAGGATCCTCACCATGAGTTCAGAGAGAGAAAATGTGCTTCTGAACAGCCTGGGCAAATCAGGAAACCGGCATGTATCTGGAGAACATGCCAGTGATTCCACTAACGAGGCTCCAAAGTGGAACTGGTACTCTGGATTCTGTGGACGTGAAGCTATGGGGCTGAGTAACAGCTGGTTGCTGGCAAGCCATGGACAGAAGGGGGACTGAGCTGGAGGCTGCAGAGAACCACGTCTGCCACAGCTGATGGCTCAAGCAGTGGACATTTTGTGGTCCGGCTTGGTTCGTCCTAGTTAATAAGCGAGGCTGAGTTCATCTGAGGCTTATCCTGGGCCGGCCAGTGCCCTGGCGGGCAGCACAATGAAGCTTAATGACCAGCACTGCAGGACTGAGGCTGAGCCCCAAACAAGCCATGAGCCTCAGGCCCCCTGCAAGTCAACAGCTGTGACGGCTGCTGGTTACTAGGACGCAGGGCCTGAGTGGAGGAGGAAATCATGATGGAGAAATAAGACCAGTATTCTCCTCCGCGGGCCTGGGAGAATGGAGCAAATCGAAAACACTGGGCTGGGCTAGGGTCAGACCGGGTTCCAGACACCCAGCCAGCAGCCTGAAGAACAGGGAGGGGGCAACCAGGCCCAGGAGAAAAGATGGATTTAAGCCAGGAGCTTAGAAATTCAGGGAGGGGGAGGATGTGACAGACATGGAGGAGCAGAGCCCCCTTCTAGGAAGGATTTGCTGCCCATTCAGGCTTGGCCTCAGCAGCTGAGAATACCTCACCCAGGGGCCCCTCTCCTGGGAGACCCCCATCTGGTGGCTGAGCTGGTGTGGGGTAGGGCCATTATAAAGTGTTAGTTGCTCAGTCGTGCCCAACTCTTTGAGATCCCTCCTGGACTATAGCCCTCCAGGCTCTTCTGTCCATGGACTTTTCCAGGCAAAAATACTGGAGTGGGTTGCCATTTCCTTCTCCTGGGGATCTTCCCTACCCAGGGACCGAACCCGGTCTCCTGCATTGCAGGCAGATTTTTTTTTAACCCTCTGAGTGACCAGGAAAGCCTTTATAAAGACCTGGCCATTTTGTATCTAGGCAGGATACAAAATGTATCTTTGTATCTTTCCTGGTCACGCCTCACACCCCAGCTCTCTCCTCCAGGTTGGTTGAGTGTGTCAGGCTTGCATTTCAACTCGACTCCCTCCCAAACACACCTCCGCCCCCCAAACTCCATCTCAGCATCTGCTTCCGGGGAGCCCAGCCTGTTACAGAGGGTCACCTACACCTTGGATAATGGATTCCATCCTAGGAACCAGCAGGACTCCAGATGGCATTTTATTCTGGGGGTTTTGTCCCATTTCCTTTAAACGGTTTCCAAAGTTTCCTCCACTGACTGGGTTTTATCTCCACTTGCTTTCAGAGATTATCCCAAACACAATCAACTCCTTCGTTAGGACAACTCCCCCACTGGTCCCGAGCTTGAATGTTTTTTCACTCCCTCTCACCCTGCCCTCTGGCCTTCCTCCTCAGACACCCTGCCCCCAACCCGAGTCCAGCCCCTGCTCCCATAAAAGACTTCTCTGCCCACTCCTGTCTGCTCTCTTCTTGGGCTGGTTCCTGATGGTTGTGGCTCTCTGCCAGGGTCAGTCATAAGGTGTTCCTCGGAACACAAAACCCCATCCCCTGTCAGACACCAGGCCTTTATTGTTGGAGTGGGGCAAGCCAAATCACTTAGCAGGGTCCACACCGGCCTTTAGTCACCACCTCATCACTGTGGCCATCGCTGCTACCTCTGTCTCCCCTCCTGGGCTCTCAGTCCTGGAGGTGTTTGCTGCCCGCTTTCCTTGGCACAGACGGGGCCAGCCAGGGAACCCCAGATGTCACCTGTTGAGGGCCCCTGGGAGGCCCAGCTCCTCGGCTGGCAACTTCTCTGACCTTCTTGGCAGCCAACACCCCCAACACCAGAAGCCTAATTAGTGGCTCAGGATCTCCTCCCTCGTCCCCCCTCACCTTCCCCCTTTCCCGGTTCCTTTCCTCCACCAGGAGAGGGGTGGGGCTCACCTTTCCCTCCAGTAGAAGGTCACTGAGACCAGGGGTTTTTTAGACATTTCACTGCAAGGGTGTGAGAGGAGATATTTCCAGACTGTGCCCCCAGCTCCCAACCCCAGTCACAGCCAGTTGGATTGAATTTGCCATCCATTTATTGTAAAGTTTGGTGGCAGTGGGTGCCATTGGCTTGCAGGAAGTGGTCCCCATTGTTAGAAGAGAACTTAGGGATAGGAGGGCATTGCCAAAGTATGGAGTATTCTGTTTCAAGGTTCACTAGTCACCCAGGGGCACAAGAGGGTCAAACTGAGGGCCAGGGGACAGGCTGGCCCAGGCCACCGGCAGACCTCTGGGGGACCCAGGGGGATCTCTCCTCACCCAGACCTGAGACAGACTCCTGAATGCTTCTCTCTGCTTCATTTACACAAACAATCAAAAAGTCAACCCAGCCCAAATGAAATGCCCACATTTTATGGCTTGCAGTGTTTTAGTTCTAATTTGGCTTCATTTGGAAAAGAGGTTTTACTAAGTGGCATAAATTGAGCCTAACAAATTTTAAAACTAAAACAGCAGCACCCTAAATGTTTAAAGCTGTAATTGGAGAGAGATAAAAAGTGAATTGTCGGGGAGGGGTGGTGAAAGAGGCCGAAGAAGGGGGAGGGGAAGAAATTCAATTTCCGTTCTACTTGGCAGGAGGTTTATTTCCTGCTCCCCCGCCCCCTGGGCCCCAGCCCTGTCCCCTCCCCTACTTAGAGAATGCACCCAGAAGGTTCCAGAAGCTATGCCAGTGCCCTGCAGGATGCTGTGGGTGCTTAGGAAAGACTGGGTGAACTCACTCTTTTCTCTGATGTGTCTGTGGAAAGCGAGACAATGGGGACTCCTTTCAGGGGACCCCTTTGCCCCCACAGAAGGGGGTCTGCAAGTTCCTTCCAGAGTTGGATGGGGGCCGGGTTGGGGTGGAGTGGGAGGTATGGGCCATTAAACAACCAGCATTTCTCTTTGGGTGATTTTCCTTTAGAGAACCAGCCTTCCCCCCAGGCAGGGTGCCATACACATAAATAAGCACAGGTGAGAGTGGGAAGTGTCCCTGAGTGTCCCGGGGTAGGGGGTGCAGTTGGAGCCTGAGAGGTCCTCAGGGCCTGGCCACAGCCTCCCTACCTCCCACAGACTGTGGGTAGATAGATGCCCTGGTGATGCTAGTCTATATTGATCATCCTCTCCCGGGAGCTGTTCAGCACCTAGAGTCTTAAGTCTCATGATTAAGCATGCATTTATACAATGCTTCGGCCTGGAGGCAGCAAAGTGGGGTTGAGGGGAAAGGCCATTTGGCAGCAAACCCCTCCCCTCATGGCTGGGCTCTGCCTTTTGTGATCAAAGTGACCTTTGCCAAGCCCCTAGGTTCTCCCACTATAAAAGGAGAAGTGATGGCAACTAGGAAACTTTTAAAATCAGAATTATGCCTACAAGATGAAAAGGCTCTATTCTTTTTTTCAGCTGATATGAAAATTCCTTGTCTTAAGACACTCTTGATACCAAGAATAAGAACAATCCTTAAATTAGTACAAGGAGGTTTAGTAACAGGATTCAAAGGGATCTTACAGAACCCAACTAGAAAGAAACTGTTGGGGAGGCCAAGGGGGCAGGAGCTGAGTCTGGAAGAACTGGAAATGAGGGGGCAGTCTGTCTGTCTCTCCCTCAGGCTGGGGCCTGTGTCTGCTCCTCCCTGCCGGTGTCTGAGTGACTGCTGTGTTCTGTCTGCTTGTACATGGCTCTGTAGGGCTGCACCAAATGGTAGCGCCATCTCTGCCAAGTGATCTGATACCTTCAGGACCCACCGTTCTCTGATTGATTTTATGTCTCTGAGTTCAAAGTCTCAAAAGAGAATTGAATTGGTTCTGCCCTTGATCAGGCATATTGCTGTGATCAATCAGCAGTGGCCAGGGAAGTTGAGCCATGAGGAATGTATATGGTCCCCTTGCCCACTCCTTAGGCAGGGACTATGGGTAGATATATGTGGAGATTTAACCATAACCATCTCTAGAACATTCCTTATGTAGCATGTCAATTTTTTTCTGAGTATGCTGGGATGCTTAACCCAGACCCCTGAACCAAAAATGTGCTGAAGACATAGTTGTTGATTGAAGATAAGTTACCTTCTGCTAGAGCTCTGCTTTCTGTTTACCCCCTTTGCCTACCATTAAGCTTCTCATCTGGAGTGTATGGTTTCATGGAATGGTGATCATAGGCAAAGGGCTATCTTACTAATATATAAAGAGTTCCTAGAAATCAATAAAAATAGTGATCCAATAGGAAAAAATGGGTCACAAACATGAATAGACAGTTTACTGAAAAGGAGTCGAAATGGTTTTTAAATATATGAAGTGTTCATGCTTATGGTAAGAAAATGCAACCAAAACTACACAGAGGTATTCTTTTTCATCTACCAGACTGACAAAAAACTGGTAACATACTGTTTACAAACAAGTCCTCTTATGCCTTGTTGTGGGAGTGTAAACTAGTCCAGTCTTATGCAGAGACATTGGCAGTATCTATCAGAATTTCAAATGTACCATATCCTTTGATCTAGCAATTCCACTTCTGAGAATTTATCTTACTTGTCTCTACGTTGTATGATGTATCAGTTAGTCATTGCTGCATAACAAGCCACCCTACATTTTAGTATCTTAAAACCAGAACTCAATTATTTCTCACTACTTGGTTGTTGGGGGTGTTTCTGCTGATTTAAGGTAGACTCAGCTAATCTTGGCTAAGTTCACTCCTGTATCTATGGTCAGCTGGCAGATTGGCTAGGGGCTGGCTTGTCTAGGATAGCCTCAGCTGGGCCACTGGGCCCTGCACCCTACATGCTCTCATACTCCAGCATGCAAGCCTAAGCTTGTTCTCGGCTGGCCTGGGCATGTTTTATGGCAATTTCAGAGAAACGAAAGAAGAAATTAAAACCTCAAGTATGTTTTAAAGTTTCTGCTTACATCAAGTCTGCTAAACAAGTTACATGGTAAAGTCCAGATTTAAGGGGTCAAGGAAAGGCATTGTGCCTTTTTAGTGAGAGAAGCAGCAAAGTCAAGGGTCAAAGGGCAGGGACACAGGAAGAGCTAAAGGCTTGGGATCATCAATGCAACAACATATGTGTTCAATCCTCCACGCGTGTGCAATGACATTTGTGCATGGTTACTCACTGCAGCATTGCTTGTGATAGAATCAACCAAAATGGCCATTTAGAAGATGGACTAAATAAACTATGGCATCCATGAGCTGGCATCATTTGCAGCTGAATAAAGGATGAAGAATCCCCCTGTGTACGAAGGGAAAAATCCTGAAGGTAGTTGAAGTGAAAAAAGCCATGTGCAGGTGGTGTGGATAGTATGCTACCTTTTATGTGAATAGAGGAGAGAAATAAGAATATATGTATTTGTGTTTGCTTGTATTTGCATAAATTAACTCTGGAAAGAGAAATAAGAAATGAATAGTGTGGGTAGCAAAGAAAGGGAAAGTCACAGGCTTGTTTGGCTTTT
>ML664662.1:1710006-1751424 GCA_007570785.1 Antilocapra americana
TTTCCAGACACGTTTGGGGCTGACTTTAAGCTGGGATGTATTCCTTGGCTCTTTGAATGTCAGTGTGCTGGTCTGTGAGAATAGGATCCCATTTCTATGAACGTGTCTGGAGCCATGTGGTAATGGGTTTCTGTGTGGTTATGTCGTCCTCTTCATCAGGCTCTGGAAATAACAGCAGATTCACTCCTGAGCCTGTGGTCGAGGTCAGCCAGACACCTGCAGGGGCATAACTCAACTTGCACCAGGACTGAAGCTACTTAGAAGCATTGCTCAAGCTCTCAGTGTGTGTGTATGTGCGTGTGTGTGTGTGTGTGTGTGTTAGTCGCTCAGCCGTGTCTGACTCTTTGCGACCCCATGGACTGAAGCCTGCCAGGCTCCTCTGTCCATGAAATTCTCTAGGCAAGAATACTGGAGTGGGTCGCTGTTGCCCTTAGTAGCCCCTTTCAGACTCCTAAAGCTCAGAACTGGACTGAGTCACAGTGCACATGCCCCTTCCTTCCCTGCTGCCCACCTGCAGGGCACAAGAAGGGATGCAGGAGCTGCCAGATTGGGCGGCCTTTGGAGAGACGAGATGACCAGTCTGTGCCTGCACCTGTTCTGCAGCCATGAGCAGCTGCCACACTCGCTGCCACCTCACACACGCCGAGCACCTACCGTGACCCAAGCAAGACGCTTGGTCCTCTGATTCCATAGGGAAGAAGATGGGGACAGAAGCTTGCCGACTAGAACTGGGCCAACTAAACAGATGCTTACAGTAAAGTCTGACATTAGCTTAATAGTTACATCTTGTTTGTTGCAAGGGAAAAAACTCAATTCAAACTAGCTTCAAGGAAAATGGAGTTCAAGTTCCTCTATTATTTCCAGGGAAATGGGCATCTCAGAGAACTCAAGGCCGTAATGTGTCTGGGCTCAGGACACTAGGAACCCAGGAACCTCTTCTCTCCTCTCCCCATTGCTCTTTAGTGGTTCTCTTCTCTCTCACAAAGGCTACTTTTCTTCATGTGACAGAGAATATAATGTCTGATGCTTTAGCCACCCAGTCAGATTTATTCACCTTTCTCCATTCCAGGTCCAAGATTTCTGGGGAAGGTTTTCACTGGCTCTGCTTGGTCAGGTGCCCAGCTCTAAACCAATCACTTCTGTGAAGGGACAGGGCTAGGAATGATTAATATGATTCTGTCGATGGAAACCGAGTGAATGGGAAGGGGGCCACTTGTGGAAAAGGGGCAGATAATACATGAAGTGTCCATTCCAGAGTGGTAGGAGCATTGGCTCAGGCTGGGGGTCGGGGGGCAGGTGTTCAAAGACAGGGGTGTTTAGATGGAGAGCCGAAATAGGACAAGCTGAGAGAGCAGGCTGCAGGGGAGACAGCTGTTAGAGGTGGAAGGAAGAGCCTGTGTGAGACCCGGGGGTGATATATTCAGTGAGGCTGGGAGATGGTGGGTGGTGAGAGACGAGGCTGGATGAGGGCAAGGGGCTGGGGTAGCAGAGCCCCTGCAAAAATAAGTAAGACTGGGTGTTAGCTTGAGGATCACAGAGAACCCCTCTGGGGCCCACCACCTGGAGGAAGGATTGGAGGGGCCAAGACAGGAAGAGATGTGCTGTTAGGAGCTGTTTTAGTAGTCCACGCAGGATGTGACTAGGAGAGAAGATTCTAGAAGCATTGAAGGGCTAGAGCCAAGGATATCTGGTGGATCGGATGTGGGGGTGAAAGAGAGAACGGGGAGCAAGTTGTTCCCATGGTTTGAGGCTTGGGCAGTTGGAGAGACGGCAGTGGTGTTCACTGAGAAAGACTGCTCTGTGTCTTAGGGTGGGTACCCCAGAAGCAAGTCCCCGAGCCAGGGCAGTATGTGAAAGTGATTTGTTAGAACCTGCTTTTGGGGAAAACAAATGGGGGAATGGGGAACTGGGATAGGGAGGGGAGGGGGCCAGGCCGGAGTATGCTGCATGCAGAGTCCCATGGAGGGCACTGGGACTTGGTCTCATGGAGAGCTGGGAGATAGGGCAGGTCACACCTCAAAGTTGGTCGTGGTCTAGGATGAAGGGCCAGAATTTTACTACCTCTCCCTCCAATGAGTGATTCAGGGCTGAGTTCACATCAAGCGAGTCCAGCAGCCTGAGGAGGGTCCTCTGGCCAAGAGACACTGGCGCTGGCTTCTGGGCAGAAATGTGAAAAAGGACCTGAGGGATACATGTGGGACATGGGTGACTTACAAAGAACAGACTCGCCAATTTGGTCTTTAATTGTCCCCATGCTGGTAATTATCCCAACCAGCACGCTTTCGATTTCATCTCTTCTTTCTGTTGATTTCCATTTGCTATGTTTCAAGGAATCCTGTGTCCTTCCCTAAACTGCTCAATATCTCTGTTACCCCCTTCAAGAGAGTCCTCTTCCTGGTTTTAATTTCTTTTTTAATCTTTTCACTGCAGCATGTGGAATTTTAGTTCTCTGACCAGGGATAGAACCTGCGCTCCCTGCATTGGCAGCACCTGGGAACTTAACCACTGGACTGCCAGGCAAGTCCCTCCTCACACTTATTTTAAATGCTTGGGCCTTTGGTGCCAGTCATGCATGTCCACCACTGCTGGCCCTGATGTCCAGTTCCAGGGCTTTCTTTTGTGCTGGGCATTCTCCTCAGGGGCCTCATTGCTTTGCTCTGTGAGGTCAAGTGCCATGGGGTAGGGCTGAAAGCTAGGCAGCACAGAACCAGTGTTGGTCAGCTGAGTTTACAGCCACGTCACCAGGTATATCTTCCAGATGGTGGTTTTCCTTTCAACCCTCCAACGGGAGGGAGCAGCCTTGCTGGATTCTAGTCTATCGGTCTTGGGGGCTACTGCTCCACCCAGCATCTTTTTTCATCAGTTGCTCATCCAGTGGGCTTGTGTCACCTGATTATACCCCATGACCCTGGCATTGGCAACATGAGCTGGTGCCACCAATTTCTGCCATGGGTTGGGGGCAGGAAATGACTGTCCCAAAGCCTTGGGCAGATGAGCTGATGCAAAAACCAAAGTTCAAAAGTTCCTTCTTTACCTGTTCCTTCATTTCTGTGCTGCCCACCCACCATCCTGACAGGTACTACTTCAAGGCTCTGCTGGAGTTTCTCACTGGGTCTTGGCTGCCTTCTGGAATACAGGGTACCTTCTCATTTCATGGGCATTTCCAGGCTTGGGAGAGGGAGCAAGTGACTTAGATAAGCCTGTCTCTTGTCTGGCTGGTCTTGACCTCACCCTTGTCCCAGAACCTGGTGTCTCCCAGGCATCCTGCTCAGGTCTAACTCCCACTGAATCCAGCCCAACCCCATTGTGGCTTTTGGTGGCTTCATAGACCAGGCTTTGACCTCCTGTCCCCTCTCTGGGCATTCGATCCCCACCTGTCTCTGGTGAGTGACTTCACCTCTCCTCCCGTTGTGGATAGCTGACAGTATCCCTCCCCAGCCTGTGATTGGCACATCTGCCTACATGTCTGCCAGGGGCTGCTGTCATATGATGGTGATGCCCAAGGGGAGGGGACAGCCTGTGGACTCAGTTGGGAAGGAGAAGGGTGAGTTGCTGGCTGGGCGAGATTTGAAGGTGGGCCCCGACCACCATTCTTGGAGGTCTTCTGTGCTCTGGAGTAAAATCTGGGGATCACAGGGGAGTAGCTGAGGTTGGCCAGGGCGGCAGATGAGGACACTCAGGAGCTGAGGACAGGGGCTATTTACTATACGGTACAGAAGCATTTCAATATTTTAACAACCTGTCCAGCTGTCGTAGCTGTGCATTGCAGCTGAATGTCAGCCCAGGTTGTAGGTGGCAGTGAGCAGCTGGGCTGTCACACTGACGTGCAGAGCAGATGGAGTGGTTCTCAACTGCGACAGGAGAAATTTAGGCTAGTCATTGAAAAACTGCTATCACTACCTTTTACCAAGGTGGGCTGGTGACTGTTCTCTCTGAAACTTTAGCGGTTCCGAGAGCTAGGTTTTCATCATGCACTAGATATGGCTTTATTCGGCTGGCCTGGCATCAGGGGATCAGCAAAGATGACTTGCCTCTCATTTGCAGGCAAAGATCCCCAAATGAAATGCAGGAATGATTAATCAGAAACCTTTTTCGAGCATTTGCTGCGTGCCAGGCACAGTGCTATGTCCTGATGTTACAAAAATAAATAAATCACCTTTCTTGTTCTCGTGGAGTTCATAACGGGGTCACGGGAGGGATGACCCTGGCCAAGAGATGACCATAGAACCAAGCAGTCAGTGGGATGTACGGGATGAATCATAAGGGGAAATGACGCAGAAACTCTATGGGGCAAGGGGCTGGCGTGACTGAAGAGCAGCCTTCATTTCAGAGCAGGGGTGGGATCAGTCTCTAAAAGCTTTTCCTTTGCCTCTAGAAATAGCAAGGTGGTGAGACTGGGTTCTGATTTTCACCTCCAGATAGCAGGACACATTTTGTCCTTGAAAGCACTCAAATCGACTCTCTTCGCCAATGTGAAGTCACTGCTTGTTAGCAATGCGCAACTGAAATCAGAATCTGTCCTCCTGCCAGCCAGCCAGCCAGCCAACCAGCGCCGAGGCCCAGAGCCTCACAAACTGTGCTGAAGGGCTGTTCGGGCACCTTCCTTCTAAGATTTCTCCAGCCTGAGGAGGAGGCAGAGGACAGTGTGGACATTACTGCTCCTTCCTATAAAGTGGTACCTAGTAAACAGGGGCAGCCCACTGTGAGGGTGAATCTCGGAGGCCATCCCGCTGGGTATCCAGGCCATTTGTCCCCTCCATGAGGAGTGTGTCTTGGAGGATGGGCTTTGGCTTGAGTCCAGAGCCAGGATGACTCCTCTGTACCATGAAATTTTCACAGATCCAGGATCCTCAAGCTCAATGCTCTGCCCTCAGAATGGGACTTTTAGTCCTATGGTCCAAGATGGCAGCTATGACACTCATGTGTTAAGGCAACAGGAGAGAAGAAGTGACTAAAAAGAAGGGGATGAAAAGGCCCTGCTGTCTTTTCAGGAAGATTCCTAGAAACATATAGATCATGCATCCACTTATGGGATATTGGCCAGAACTTAGTCACGTGACCATACCTAGCCAGGAAATGGAGTCTTTCTCCTAGAGAACCAGGAGAGAGGAGATGTTGAGGGACAAGTTCAAAGACTATGAAAAATGGCTCAGATTTCCCTGATGCTCATGTGGCTGAGACTCAGAACTCCCAATGCAGGGGGCCTGGGTTCAGTTCCTGGTCAGGGAACTAGATCCCACATGCTGCAACTAGGACCTGGCACGGCCAAAATAAATAAATATTTTTTAAAAATGGCTCAGTGTCATCCAAATATTGGGATTCTTCAATGAAAATGTTCTATAAATATCTGTTAAGATAAGAAAGGAGCTGTAGGTTAAATAGAGCCTTACTTTAATTTTGTGTGTTTATGTGTGTTCAGTTGGGTCTGATTCTTGGCGACCCTATGGACTGTAGCCTGCCAGTCTCCTCTGTCCATGGGATTTTCCAGGCAAGAATACTAGAGTGGCTTGCCATTTCCTCCTCCAGGGATCTTCCTGACCCAGGGATCAAACTGGCGTCTCTTGTCTCCTGAATTGGCAGGCAGATTCTTTATCACCATGCCAAATGGGAAACCCCACTTTAAATTTAGCTCTTGATATTTCCCCCCCTCTCTAGCTATGGCTGATCTTTTCAACTCTGTGAATGCAAAGCATTTTAACAAGTATTTCTCCTCTTTTTCTTTCCATGGACTTCTTTTTTAAACAAAAGTACTGCTACTTGCATCCAAAAACATTTCTGACTGATATAGATCCTTTTATGATTCTTCTTTCCACTGGAAGCTCCTTATGAGGTAGGTCTACACCCTCTGGACACCCACTATCAGATGCCTAGTCCCTCTTAATCCCTTGCCACCAACTTGCTCCTTCACCAGGTCACAGCCATTTTATTCTAATAAAATCTAATGACTGTTGTTCCTATCTTCTGTGTCCTAAAGTGTCCTTAAGCCTTCTTAATGAAACTCTTTTCCCCTTTGGTTTCTAGGATCCTAGATTTCTTAGTTCACTTTCTATATTCTGACTATGACTCCTATGTTTCACATAGTGGGAGCCTCTTCCTTGTCTTGCCCATAATTCTAGATACTTCATCCCCCTAAGCTTTAATCTTAGTCCTTTTATGATTCACTAGCACCACTACCATTCCCACCATCTTCACCACCATCTATCTCCATTACCACCACTAACGACCACCATCATCGTCACTACCACCATCACCATTTCCACCATTTGCACGGCCAATTTACAAACATAATCACTAATCTTTCAATCCTCACAGTAGCTGCATAAGGTAAGTAATATTATTATCCACATTTTGCAGGTAAGAACACTGAGGTTCTGAGAAGTTTATGTATTTTGTCCAAGATCAAAGAGCTAGTAGGTGTTAGAGGTGGAATTTGAATCCTGATTTGTCTGATGTCAAAGCCTGGGCTCCCAATACACCATACTTCATCTTTCCTTAAGTTATCACAGGATTCACTCCTCATCTCTTCCTCTGACAACAGTGGATACCAAGCCCTCTTCACTATCAGTTCAGTTTAGTCACTCAGTCGTGTCTGACTCTTTGCAACCCCATGAATTGCAGCACACCAGGCCTCCCTGTCCATCACCAACTCCCAGAGTCCACCCAAACCCATGTCCATTGAGTCGGTGATGCCATCCAGCCATCTCATCCTCTGTCGTCCCCTTCTCCTTCAGCCCTCAATGTTTCCCAGCATCAGGGTCTTTTCCAATGAGTCAAATCTTTGCATGAGGTGGCCAAAGTAGTGGAGTTTCAGCTTCAACATCAGTCCTTCCAATGAACACCCAGGACTGATCTCCTTTAGGAAGGACTGGTTGGATATCCTTGCAGTCCAAGGGACTCTCAAGAGTCTTCTCCAACACTACAGTTCAAAAGCATCAGTTCTTCAGTGCTCAGCTTTCTTCATCGTCCAACTCTCACATCCATATATGACCACTGGAAAAACCATAGCCTTGACCAGACAGACCTTTGTTGACAAAGTAATGTCTCTGCTTTTTAATATGCTGTCTAGGTTGGTCATAACTTTCCTTCCAAGGAGTAAGCGTCTTTTAATTTCATAGCTGCAGTCACCATCTGCATTAATTTTGGAGCCCCAAAAAATAAAGTTTGACACTGTTTCCACTGTTTCCCCATCTATTTTCCATGAAGTGATGGGACCAGATGCCATGATCTTTTTACATCCAGATGTTCAAGCTGGCTTTAGAAAAGGCAGAGGAACCAGAGATCAAATTGCCAACATCTGATGGATTATTGAAAATGCAAGAGAGTTCCAGAAAAACATCTATTTCTGCTATATGGACTATGCCAAAGCCTTTGACCGTGTGGATCACAATAAACTGTGGAAAATTCTGAAAGAGATGGTAATACCAGACCACCTGACTTGCCTCTTGAGAAACCTGTATGCAGATCAGGAAGCAGCAGTTAGAACTGGACATGGAACAACAGACTGGTTCCAAACAGGAAAAGGAGTACGTCAAGGCTGTATATTGTCACCCTGCTTATTTAACTTAAATGCAGAGTCCATCATGAGAAACACTGGGCTGGAAGAAGCACAAGCTGGAATCCAGATAGCCGGGAGAAACATCAATAACCTCAGATATGCAGATGACACCACCCTTATGGCAGAAAGTGAAGAGGAACTAAAAAGCCTCTTGATGAAAGTGAAAGAGGAGAGTGAAAAAGTTGGCTTAAAGCTCTTCACTATAGATGTGATAATACAACAACCTTGTAACAAACCTCCTTGAACATAGGCATACAGGCCCCATGCCACCTCCATTGGCCTCCTGCATACTCATCTATCCAGCATTAGACTAGTACAGTGATACCTAAATCAGCCTTTCTCATGTCCCTGTCCTGCTCACACACTTACAGTGGCTCCCTGATACCTCATGGGTCATGTTCCGGCTTTCAAAAGCCTTCTTCACCTAAGCCCATGCTCTCCAACTACTCACTACTTTCCAGTATTCTGGAGCTGGGTGGTGGATGTTATTAGTGTTCACCAATAGCCAGTTCCTCTCTCCAGCATGGGTGGAGGGGAATGATTCTTACAGTTCCTTTGCAATTAGGTAGAGGCAGTGCCCAGTTCTGGCCAATGAAATATTAATATATATGGATGTGATGTATGATACATTATATTGAGGCAATGGGAAGACCCTGTAGGACTCTCCAATTTCTTACTAGTCTTGCCAGGTGAGTAGTGGAAATGTTCCCGAGGGTGGAGCCTCCATTAGCCTAAGTCCCCGAGTGATCTGTATGGAACAGAACACCTTTCCCCTTTCATCCACTGCCTTGCAGTGAACCTTGCAAGGGCATAAAGTCCATTGGTTGAGCCACTGAGACCTGGGAGTTGTTTGTTATGATAGCACAAGCCAAACGTGTTGGTCAGGATAGGTGGATTTATGCTATAGCAACAACTCCAAATCTCATTGGCTTACAACACAACACCAAAGCTTTACTTCTTGCTCATGCTACACGTTTTGTATAGGTCAGCAGGAGAAGAGACTTTTCCTGTCATAGTCACTCAGGTATCCAGGAGGATGGAGAGTCCATCTTAGTCTGTGCTCTGTGATCACATCCAAGGCGGAAAAAACCAGGCGAATAGTGCCCTGGCTCTTTAAACTTCCACTCTAAGTAAGTTTCACAAGTAAGTTCTGCTAACGTTTCATTGGACAAATCAAGCAAATGGCCACATTGAACTTCAAAGGAGGGCAAGACAATATATTATTCTACACTATGCCAGGGAAGCAGAGAGTTGGAAATATCTGGTTTACCATCTTGACTAATGTTCTAGATAACCTAGTCCCTCCATGCTCTCCTCTATCCTGCTTCTACGACTTATTTTGTGCTAATTTCTCACCTTTTAACCACAGCTCCAGGCCTATCATTCCTATAAAGATTTTCTTAATATTCCCGGCACAGGTACTTCCTGCTTCCTGGAAGGTGTTAAAAATTCAATTGGTTATTCATTGGTTCATGTATAAATAATAAGACTATTTTTGCTTTTCAGAAACATACCCAAACCATTTGCATATACATATATTTATGTATACACACACAAATCTATCTTATCTCCTTCTTTAAAACTATTGCATGACAGTTCATTCCAGTGATAGGTTCACTGCTCCAAGAGGTCTGTGAAACTAACTGCCTATGGAGTTTGTGGTACATCCATGTCCTTATCTGTCAACAGGATATAATAATGGTGCCTCTTTTATACAGATGTGTGAGAACGAAAAGACTTAGTGCATATAAAGTGCTTACAACAGCAGCTGGCACGCAATAAGCACTCAATAAACTCCAGCTATTATTATTACTCCCATAAACATCTCTGCTGATAGCAATCTTTACCTTGTGAAGGTGGATTGGATTTCTTGCTGACGGTTCAAAAGTCATCAAGGTCTGTAGCAGGCGCTGTTGGTGCCTGAGTGTCCTCTGCCCACCCCAGAGGCCCCTGCTGACCATTCTTGTACCTGAAGATGGTGGCCTGCGTGTTGCTGCCAGAAGGTGTTGTCTGGGCTTGAAAGGAATGAAGGCCCTTCCAAGTGGCTTATGAACGGGATAATGGCTCTGCAAGCATTGGGGAATGAACACCCTTGGAGCGACTATTAACCAGTGAGGCAGAGGAGGTAATGCATCAGTATCTCTGTTTCATCAATGTACCATGGGACAAGTCTACAGTCTCCTGGAGGGTCCCACCAGAGGGCAAATCTGCTTATTAATGCACCCTTTTAAAAGAATTGATTTGGTTGCATTGGGTCTTAATGATGGCACGTGGGATCTTCATTGCCTCATTCGGAACCTGAGGAAGGACTCTGTAGTCGTGGCACAAGGGCTCCAGAGCATGCAGGCTCAGTAGTTGCAGTGCATGGGTTTAGTTGCCCCGAGGCTTGTGGCATCTGAGTTCCCTGACCAGGGATCAAACCTGCTATGCAAATCCTCTGCATTGCAAGGTGGACTCATTACCACTGGACCACCAGGGAAGTCTCTAACATACCCTTTTTGCCTTTCCCCTCTTTCTTATCTCACTTTCTCCACCCTCTCCAATGTATTTTCTGGGATCACGTCCCAAAGAGATTACCTGTATGTGTGGGGAATAGTACTTTTGGGGAGGGGGCCAATACGAGGCTAAGCTTAATGCAATGTAACAAAGTTTTTCATGTGGTCTGGCAACTACCTCTGGCAGTGATTCTAAAAGTGGAGTTTCTCGAGATTGTGAGTGATTACTGCATGATCAAAGTAGACCTGTGGCCTTGTCAGGTGTCAGCGGGGAGGGAAACACCTTTGGGTGTCTGCGCTGGGGTACCCTTTAGGGCGCTCGTTAGTTTTCTGGCTCTCTCACACTGCCCTGTTAGTGACTTCTCCTGAGAAGGCTCTGCGTTATAGTTCCCTGCTCAGGTGGGGGCTTTTGTGAGTTCTGGGGAGCCCAGTGCAGAGTTGTTCCATGAACACCTTGCTTGACTGAGGTTCTCCCCCTGCGGTGAGCAGTGGATTCCTCCTCATGTTCCGAAAACCTGCAGGATGATGGATATCAGGAAATATAGGACAGTTAGGCTGCTGTTCACACTTTGCCACCGAGAGGAAAGATATGAACCAACTCGTGCATGTGTGCAGTGGTGTCAGAAAGAAACTTCCAATCAAGGACAGAGTAGCCAGAAAAAGAAAAAGAAAGAAAAAGGATATCAGAACATACTTCCCCAGAACAGTAAGGAGACAGGTGCCCTTCCATCTCCCCCTCCCATCAGGGCTGGCCTCTGGGAAGACAGACCTCTTCCTGCATTGTTTTTTCAACACCATGATCTTTTAAGGTTGATTTAGGATTGTGTCTGTTTCAGAAACACATAGGTCCAGAGAAGGGAGCTTTTGTATTTGCAGAAGAAAAATGAACTCCCAGGAAGGTTTTCCAGATTTCAGAAATGAAAATGGTGATTGTAATATCTGCCTTCCTTGTCCTGAGGATTAAATGAGGTAATGTATTCAAGGCTCAGAGCAGGCGCTCAAAATCTGAGTGTTGTTATTCTAATAGATGGAGTTCTAGAGAATATGTTGGTTAACTTTCTCTGATGCTATTCTGAATGTTTTTGTTTCTGCCTGAGAGGAGCCTGAGTCTAACCTTGCCTGCCCAGAGAGCCACCTTGAGTTAAGCACAGTCCAGTGAGTTGCATTCATTTCTCTGTGCTCCGCTGCACGTGGCGGATGGCTCTACACGTGCCTGGCATGAAGTAACAAGCCACGAGGGGAACCATCATCCCCAGCACACTCCCATGGGGCTCCGAGGCCGGCGGATTGCAAACAGGAATGAACGGAACCCCAGACTACCCAGTTCCTATTGTGGGGGGAGGAAACCAGCTGAGAATGTATTAATAAATGGTGGTGGGGTCTCTAAGCTGACCAGTCAATGTGCAAAGACTTCTGGACCTAAAACCTAACTCCCAGAAGGCTCTATTTTGGGGTCAGAAAATCCATCCAAGCCCTTTTTCTCTAGCTGCATGTGAACTTCGGGGAGCAAAAATTATGCTTCTGCAGGGGCCAGCAGAAGAGCCAAACTCTCCAAATCGCCAAGGCAGCTGTCTCAAATGTACATGTTATTAGGCTGATTGAAATAATCAGAAAACAGCTCCAGAATGCTGGCTTGGAGAAAGGCAGGCACTTTCTACTTGGCAGAGGGTGATGTCAGCCTCCTCAACGGGGGGGAAATCGAATGTTGTCTTTCTTTTTTCCCTTCTAGAAATACTTCCCTGCATTGTTTGATTTCCCATCCATTTGGTGAGATGGGCTCTTGGCATATCTCGTCTGCTGTGCCATGTGGCCCCCGGGCTTCCCGGGTCACCAGGTGAGGGGAGAGATGCAGAACGACCCCCCAGAAACACGTCAGCTTTGGATTGCAGGCAAGTTCTTTGTGCCCGGAGCCTGTATTTTTCTCCATTTCTCTCTCGGCCTCTCCTTTACCAGGTTGTCATTAAACGAGCAAGAAAAGGCCAAAACCCCTGCAAGTCTGACCTCATGAGGTACAGCCAAGTGTCCCCATCAGAGGAGAGAGACGGAGCAGAGGCAGAGGACGGGAGACAAATGATCCCTGTCTCCCTGTGATGAAATCGAGTTAGTGCTGGCCACATTAATGCCCACTTAGAGTGCGGAAGGGACCGCGACTGGGTCAGGGGGGGCTGGGCGGGTGGGGGGGTGCTTGCCCCCCACTGTGGCCTCATAGCTCTTAGCATCCCTTATTCTCCTTTGCAACCTGGGCCCAGTGGTCCCCTTTCAATGCACTGTCTGGCCCTGATTTGCACATTGCAGGTGGGGGAGCAGGTCTGAGCGTGGGCAAAGTGCTAGCTTTGCATCCCGTACTTCCTCAGGTGGGCAGCCTCCTCCCTGGGGCTCCCTGTGTGCCACCCCCTTGTCAGATTTCCAGATTTTGGGAGAAATCTGGGAGGGGGGATGGGTAAGGGTCATGGGTGGGATGGGCGTGGTGGGGAATGGTGCTTGGGGGACCTAGCTGCCGGCATTAGCCTCAGAGCAGCTCCTGGAGAGGTGGGGGCCTGGCCATGGACGGGGGAGGGGAGGGGGCCCCTTCTGTGTGGTATTTGCACATCGGTGGGGAGCGTGCTGCTTCCAGGCTCTGAGCAATAACAAGCGCATTTGCTACTGCAGGTTCATTAACGAGGCCGGTGGGAATGAGGATTGGCTTGTCCACTGTGTTAACTGGACTGGAGGAAAAAAGGAAAAATCAGAAAACAGAGAGCAGCATTCGGGTTTGTGTTCAACTTTCACGACTCCTCTGGACTTCTGCCGACCTCTGCCTTGGCTGCCACTGGGGGTGTGGTGTGCAGGGGGAGGAGAGGGGTTGGCAGGGGTTGAGGGGCCTGTTGCTCATTCTCTGCATCCCCCTGTCCTCTATTTTTTTCTTTTGAATTAATGCATGTGTGCTAAGTCACTTTAGTCGTGTCCAACCGTGTGACCCCAGGGACCCTAGCCTGCCAGGCTCCTCTGTCCATGGGATTCTCCAGGCCAGAATGCTGGAGTGGGTTGCTATTTCCTACACCATTTGAATTAATGCTGGGCACCATTTTTGGTGCCCTTGGGTCACAATTGAACACTTTTTCCCCAAGTGATGACCACAAGACATTCTTTTTCTGCAGTACAGACAGCTTTCCCAGGGCTCTGCTGGCCCTGACGTGGGGCATGAGGTGTCTGCCCTGCCTGCCCGCTCAAGAGGAGGGAACACTTGAGAATCCTTGAATGTGGAAAGTCAGGAAACTGGGAGCCCCTGGGATGCACCATCTTGCTCACATTCCTGCTCTCTCTCAAGGCTCTCACCTGCCTTAGTTGGGTCCCCTGCTGTGGGTGGCCATCCCACACCGGGAGTGTAGACAAAGATGCCTCTGAGTCTGTGGGATGCCCGGTGGCCTCCAGGAGCCCTTGGACCCTTGTGGTCCCAGAGGCCTTGGCCCTGGGCCTGTTGTCTTCCTTCCTACTCTCCAAGGCTGTGTGACTTTGCAGCCAGCACTCCTGTTTGCTAGGCAAACACACAGTGAAAACAGTCCAGTGCTGGAGGCATGAAGCCTGGTAGCCGCCCCCAACCCTACCCTGGGCTGTCAGGAAACAGCATCGTAGGGAGGTGGGCATTATTTGGGGCCCGCAGGCTTCTTCCTCTGTACCAGGGGTAAGGGTCAGGCCAGCCGGGGAACTGGGGGTCATTCCACACCGTGACCTGTCAGGAGATCAGCAGTCCTGGCGAGAGGTTGCTTGGGGAAGCTAGATGATATTATTGACCAAACTGGGGTTTGGGGATTATCTATGGATTTCATTTATCTGTGTTTTCCCGGTCTCTCTTGTTGTAGGTAATTAAGAGCTGATTGCTGGTAATTAAGAGTTGTTGAGAGAGCCAGCAGGATCCAAAAAGGAGACTCACATGTTTTTTGTTTGAAAGACTCCTGATATCTTGCCCCTCCCCTTCTGCCTGCCCCCACCTGGTGGCTGTGACCCGGGGGTCATGGACCCCCAAAGAGCAAGTCCCAGCTTGTCAAGCAGATTCTACCTTTTGACTTCATTCCATGCTGTGGTTTCCAAACCTTGAGAAAAGACATGTAGGGGGGTGAAGTTCTAAAGTCCTGACCCTCAGGCCTGCTTTTCCCTATTTCTCCCAAACTGCAGGCTTAGCTGGGCTCTTGAGCCCCTGTTTCTGCTGGTGGTGGGCAGCTTGAACTTGGCAAGTCCAGGCACAGCTCACTTGAGTTGAGATCATGGGCACTTTGGGGCCGAGTCTCTCTTGCCCTTTCTGCCCTGGTCTGAGTTGCAGGGTTGGGTTGGAGAGGGCTGGGTTGGGGAGGGAGGGAGGGAGTTCTTTGTGGTCCACATGCTGCCCTGCTTCCTGCTCCCCCTCCCTTCCCTGGGCTCAGTGACCTTGGATGAGTTGCATTTGTCCTTCCTAGGCTAGAACACAGAGCCTGATGTCCTTGGCAGCCTTGGGTCCAGGGGCCTGGCATGCTGTTTCCTTACATGCCTCAGGGTTGGGGGGGTACTTCAGTCAACCCTTAGGGGTACTGTGGGTGTGTGGGTGCTCTTGGCTGTTCCCCCACTGTGCTGGAGTGTGCAGGGCCTGTGCCAACCTTGGGACCACTGCCAAGGCCCCTCATTTACTCACTGCCCCTTCACCTCTGCATGCGTGTGTGCTCACTCAGTCCTGTCTGACCCTTTGTGACCCCATGGACTGTAGCCCACCAGGCTCCTCTGTCCATGGGCTTCTCTAGGGTGTGCAGTTGTCCCAGTGGGCTGCTGCGGAGCAAGGCCTGGGCCCCTCTCTCCTCTCCATTCTGGTCAACCTCTCTGGGCTTTCCGTGCCTCTCCTGTCTCTGTACCGTAAGAGCCTCAGGCCTGTCCCAGGCTTCAGTTGACCTGGAGACCTTTCTGCCAGTTAACTAACCTCTCAAACTGGTGGAATCTTTATTCCCTTTCCCTGTGGCAGGAAAGCTACTCTCATGCCTCCCTGTTCTCCATGTCATGGTATAGAATGAACGTTAAATCCCAGGCATCTAAGAAGGTAGGCTTTCAGAATTCCAGAACATTCATTTTTGTCCTGAGCCCTGGGTGCTTGCATCGGGAATTCATGGCTCTCGAGAGCAGCTAATCTGCTTCAGATTTACGGAAGTCTTCCTGAGACCTTGGAAGCTTTTCCTTCCCAGCAGACTAAGATTCATTGAGCCCCTTCCAACATGGCCCTCGCTTTGCATGGGTCATCTAGTGTAATCCTCACAACTGCTCTGTGAAGATTGCCAGTTTTCATATGAGCAAACTGAGACTGAGGGGTTAAAGAAGTTGCTGGGATTTTTTTTTTTTTTTGTCTCTGGTGCCTGGACTCACTTTTCGGCAGCCTGACCTCCATTTCCAGCTGTGGCTGTGGCCGACAGTTCCACGAGGGCTTCCATTCAACTCACCCTGACAGCCTCTCACCCAAAGTGCGAACCTAGTATCTATGCCTTGTGTTTTCTGCCAGTGTTGCTGCAGACCCTGGGGGAGCCTGCTTGTCAGGCAAATGTGCTCATCCAGGAAGGAGGCTGGCTTGCTCATATGTCTGGCAATTGATTCTGGCTGTCAGCTCAGTTGGGACTGTTGGCCAAAAATCTACACGTTACCTCTGCAGGTGGCTTGGGCTTCCTCACAGCATGGCAACTGAGTTCCAAGAGTGAGGGTCCCAAAAGAGAGACAGGTGAAAGCTGTTTGCATTTTATGACCTAGCATGGAGTTGCATAGCATCACTTACACGCACTCAGGTTCAAAAAGACACCACCTCTCAATGGGAGTGGCAAGATTCTGGAAGAATGTATGGGACTGGAAATATTGCCATGACATATTTGAAAAATACAGTTGATCTTAACAGAAGTCCAGGGAATAAGTGGGTAAGACATTGCTCAAACATGTTAAAAACTCAGATTTCAGGGAACCAGTCCAAGGAACACCCAAGGTTCCTTTGGGTCCAGACACAATATAAGGGCTGCCCACCTGCCTTGATCTGAGAGATGCTAAGAAGACGTTCATTCCAGGTGTCGGAACACAGGAGACACCCTCTTCTGGGTTAGTCTTTGCTGTGATCCAGGAGAGAGTAAGTCATTAGAGCTGGCACTGCAAATGTTCTGGAAAGTGTACTCTCAGAGGGTCTGCAATGCAAGGCCAAGACAAACTGCACTAACCCAGTGGGACAAGAGTTCCAATCACGCAAGAACCAGCTTCTGGGCACACAAGGGACAGGAGCCTTCCCCCAGGGCTCACACTGGGGCCTTTCCCACTGAAGGTGACATCTGAGCTGGGTGGTGATTGACAAGTAGGTGTTGCCAGAACAGAAAGGGGAGATGAGGCAGACATCTCTGCAGAGAGGACAACGTGCACAAAGGCACAGAGCCGGGAAGAATGTGGTGAGGTGACTAGAGTGTGTGGGTGGAAGTGGTGAGGGAAGGGGCGGAGAGGGTGGATGGAGGCTGGGACCACATCCGCCAGGCCTGCCAAAGAGATGAGATCGATGGAGGGATTGATTTTTCTCTTTCCTCTGTCCAGGGCATCAGAACGTTCCTGGTTTTCTTGGGAAGAATAGGAGCTAGGTGGGTGTGGGAAGAGAGACGGAAGAAGAAGCAGCTTGGGGAGGAGGAGGAGGAGGAAAACCTGAAAGGGAGGGAGAGGGAGAGGGTGAGAAGCAGAGGAGAAAATGAAGGGAAAGAAGAAAGAGAAGGAGGAGGAGAGGAACAGAGACAAATCCCAAGACAAAGGACTTTTTCATAATGTGATCTTCAGCCAGCCTGGGCCCCTCGGCCACATGTGAGAGCCTTTGCTTTGGAGACCTTCCCTTGTCCGTTAAGCCTCTGTACTTATTCATTCATTGATTCCGTTGATAGGCACTTACTGTTTGCACTCTACTTCCTTAGCTTTCCTTTGTGTGTTTTCTCATTTTAACAAATCAATATGGGGACATAGTGGAAGTGAACTTAGGGGACAGGGGAATATTTGAGCTCTGATGGCCTGCTCATTCCTGCCACACACCCCCTAACCTCCTTCCCTTTGAGAGCTTGCTCCATGCCAGGAACCTGACATGGCAGTTTGTATTCTCTGTTCATTAGGGGCAAGTTGGGCTGAGGGTCACTGAAAAACCCCACTTGACAGCAGCATGTTCAGAACAGAGTTCGATTTCTCTCTCCAGTTTAAGAAGTTTAGGTTTAGGCAGTCCCAGTACCTCTGGCATTGCTGAGACCTGAGCCCCTTGACCTTGTTGTTTGCCGAGTATGGCTTCTATGGTAGTTGAAAACCATGTCTGAACATTCTTCAGTGGTCCTTCTAACTGAGTGGAGTTTAAGTCCCCTCTCTTTGTATATGGGTCAGACTCTTCTTTAAAATATATATATATATATATATATATATATATATATATATATATATATAATTTGGCTGCGCCAGGTCTTAGTTGCAGCATGTGGGATCTAGTTCCCTGACCAGGGATCAAACCTGGAGTCCCTGCATTGGGAGCACAGAATCTTAGCTACTAGACTATGAGGGAAGATCCTAGGCCAGACTCTTCTAATGAATTAAATGAGGCAGAAGTGACAATGAGGGATTTCTGAGGTGAGGTCACAAAAGGAGATATGGCTTCCATCTGGTTGTTTCTCTGCCCCTTTTCATAGGTGTTTGGAGCCTTGAGCTGCCATGTAAGAAGCTCGATTATTCTGAAGCCACCATGTTGGAGAGAGATGCATGAGGGGTGTGTGTGTGTGTGTGCACATGCGTGAGCACTCAGTCGTGTCTGACTCTTTGTGACCCTAGGGACTGTAGCCTTCCAGGCTCCTCTGTCCATAGGGATTCTCCAGGCAAGAATACTGGAGTGGGTTGCTGTGCCCTCCTCCAGGCGATCTTCCTGACCCAGGGATTGAACCCGGGTCTTCTGCATTGCAAGGAGTTGATTTAACCCCAGCCACCATCTGCCCACAAATACACAAAAGAGTAGGAACCACTGAGCTGAGGCCAGTCAACCCCTGGACCATGAGACAACAAAACAAGACCATCAAATGATATTCTTTTAAGCCACTAGGCTTTGGGGTGATTTGTTACATAGCAGTGAACAACTGGTTCAGCTGTTTTTCCTGAAGTCACTTCATGGCCCAAGATGGCTTCTGGAGCTTAACATTCGTTGACTGAAATGCCAACTGGTATGAAAATCCAAGGCATCTGATTGCTATGCAGATGGCCATAAGCACTTGTCTATCACAAATGTCTGACTGTTCTGTTCCAGGGACCACATATTTCTGCCCCATTGGAGCTTTCCCAGCCCCACTGTTCCACTTGAGGACAGCCTTCCTGAGGGCAGAGCTCTTTGAAGCATGGGATGAGACCCCCTGAGGTCTTGGGGAGATGGACCTGCCTGCTGCCTACATTGGCAGCTGCTCCCCATCTCTGCACCAGCTTCTTGCTCACAGTCTCCAGGTGACGTGGCACATGTGGTTGATACAGAGCCACTCAATTTCCTGCCTCACCTCCCCTCTGGCCTCCTGGCTTGCAACCGAGTCTTCCTGTTTGAGGGGCTGAGGGTGCTGCGGCTTCGCACTGGCTTTCTCCAGCCCCTCCCTCTCCCCCCAGGGACAAGGTTTGGGGGGCAGGGCAGGAGGAACAGTGGCCTTTGTCCCTGCAGTGGGAGAGGCCCTCGACTGAGACCTAGGCTCTCACCCAGGCTCTGCCACTCACTTGCCACTAGACTCAGCAAATCCCTTTAACTCTGGTTCCAGTTTCCTCATCTACAGAGTCTTTACATGTTGTGACTCTGTAGTATCAGGTTAGGGCTTCCCAGGTGGCACTACTAGTAGAGAACCTGCCTGCCAATGCAGGAGACTTAAGAGTCGTAGGTTCAATCCCTGGGTCCAGAAGATCCCCTGGAGGAGGGCACGGCAGGCAACCCACTCCAGTGTTCTTGCCTGGAGAAGCCCATGGGCAGAGGAGCCTGGTGGGCTACAGTCCATGGGGTCTCAAAGAGTTGAACATGAGTGAAATGACTTAGCATGCATGCAGTACTGGGTTGCCCAAAAAGTTCATTCCAGGTTTCCCATACCATCTTACAAAAAAAAAAAAAAAAACTGAATGAACTTTTTGGCCAACCCAGTATTTATTGGGTGTCTTTGTTATCATGGGGTTAAGCTCTTTGGAGGATCTGAAGAAACTGTATTAGTGAGTGATCTTTCCATTATAAACTCAGCTCAAACCAATGTTAGCGAAAGGACAAATTTATGGCTTTATGTTACTGAATGATCCAGGGGTACCCAACTTCAGGTATGGCTTGATCTAGGGCTTAAATATCACTCTAGCACCCATTATTCGCTTTGTTTCCTCTGGATAAGCTTCAGTGGCTGCATATAGTGTTTGTGCCCTGCCCTGCCCCACCCAAATCCCTGGATCTTCTAGCACCCTGCCACACCCCATCTCCCCTACCTTTGTTGCAGCTATGTATTCTAAGCCTGGCATTCTCCCTCAACCAAACCCAGCCTAGGAGAGCGACCCAGCATTCCCAGCCAAAGTCCTGTTGTTCACTCTGATTGGACCAATGTCATCATGTAGGTCCTCTAATTAAACCAATCAGGCTGATCCCTGGAGCCGGGGGTATAGTCAGCCCCAACTCTCCAAACTGTCTGGCTGGGAAAGGGAGGAAAAAGATACTGGCAGTGTGCGTGTTGCAGGGGAGGGGGGTGCTTTGGGGTTGTTAAGTCACTCGGTCATGTCCGACTCTTTTTAACCCCATGGACTGCAGCACGCCAGGCTTTCCTGTCCTTCACTATCTCCCAGAGTTTGCTCAACTCATGTCCATGGACTTGGTGATGCCATCCAACAATCTCGTCCGCTGTCATCCCTTCTCCTCCTGCCCTCAGTCTTTTCCAGCATCGGGATATCCTCAGAGGTCTTACTTAAAGAAAGCAGATTTATACTCAAGTCACAGAGCTGAACCCTAATGACCCTTGCCACAGTGCAGTGATGTTTGGCAAAAGGAAAGCTCCATGCGAGCTGGGCAGTCACAGAGGGCTTCTTGAAAGAGGCAGGACTTGGCTGCTGAGGAGAATTTGCCTAGGAAGAAGCCTGGGGAATGGGCAGACAAGGACCCCCTTGTGTAGGTAGGGTCCACAGCCATGCAGTTCCTCTCAACCCAGCAACTACATTGATTGGAGTGGGAATGGGTCGTGATTATGGAAGCCAGAGAGAAATTCTGTCCTGGTGTCATAGGTAAATCGCATCTCCCCCAAAATTCATATGTTGAAGCCCTTCCTCCCAGTGTATCTTAGAAGGTGACTGTATTTGAAGATAGGGTCTTTTGGAAGGTAATTAAGTTAAAAGGATGTCACGTGGGTGGGCTGTAAGCCAATGTGATAGGTGTCCTTGTAAGAAGAGATTAGGACCCAGACCCACACAGAGGGAAGATGGTATGAAGACACAGGGAGAAGACAGCCATCTCCAAGCCAAGGAGAGAGGACTCAGAATGAAACCAACACTGGCAATATGTTAATCTCCATATTTCAGCCTCCACAACTGTGAGACAGTAAAACTCTGTTGTTGAAACCACTCAGCCTGTGGTTCTTCATTACGACAGCCTGAGCCGACTAATATCACTGGTTTCAAATACTACTGGGAACCCCACCTCTCCTGGCTCCTTCCTGGGGGCCTGGCTTCCTTGCCTGGAGCCTTGCTCTCAGCTCGCTGCCCTCCCAGGGTCTTTCTCTTACCCACTTCACTCCACAGCTGACACCCTTGCTGTAGGGGCTTCGCCAGTCAAGCCTTCCTAGTCACGGTTATTCTGAGCTTCCTTTTGGTCACCTGCTCTGAACTGTCCTTAATGTTAAATGCTCCCCCTGTCCCTACCATGCATACTTTTGCAGAAGATGAAGCCAGATTCAGCTGTTTTCTGAAACAGGAGATGGAATTTTCCCCGATGTAGAAATAATGGTGCCCAATTCTTGTGGGAGGTAGACAGGGCTGGCATTGGCACTGCTGGCCTTTCTTTCTCTCAGAAATAGCCCCACAATGGCCTCCTTTTCTAAAACTTGCAACTCAGCGAGTACTTAGCCTTTAGCAAGAAGAATCCACTTTGCTAAAGTTGAAATGGGAGAGATCCATTTGTCAATGGAGGCAGCCTCTCAAGCAGTTTGTCCGCCGGTCTAGGGATTAAGACATTCTACTTCCAAGGACTCTGGTCAAAGACCGAGCTGCACCCATAGATTTGGGCTTCCCCCTGCACCTGATAAGCTGATCCTGGAAAAAAACCATGGGGCGGGAGTTAGAAGGGTAGATGCTATGGGCAACAGCCTGGGCCCTAGTGGAAAGAGTAGCTAAGTTCAGCCTGACCATCTCCCCCCAAAGATCTTGCACTAAAAACCAACAGAACAGACATGGCCTGCGTTTTGCCCATCCTGGGGAGAAGCTGGAAGGATGTCTGAGCACTTACTTTTTAACGGAGTGACAAAGCTATACAAGTCAGCCTGTTTAGGGGGTGGGGTGGAAAAGGGCAGTGAGGGTTAGCATGCGGGGTGACTGTTAGTTGCTCTCTGTGCAATGGGAACCGGAAAGATAATCTTTCTGGAGCATTTAGGGCTCCAATTAGAATCTTTCTTCTCTGACAAAGGGTTTCCTTCCATTGTTGTGTGGTCTTGCTCCCCTCCCCCTTCAACCTTGGCTCCTGGGAGGGGACAATACTGGTGGGGAGTATATGTCAAGGGTCCAAGGGCTTGAGGGGGTGGCCCCGGTGGGTGGTTCCCTGGGCTTGGCAGCCATCATGGGGGCAGGAAGGGCTGCCTGGCCTCTGAGAGGTGTCCTTGAAATTTGAGGTCTCCTACCCTTTCTAGCAGAGTGCAGAGCCCATGACCCAGCTCAGGACCCAGAGTCCAGGCTCATTCCCACTCCCTACAGTTACTGTGCTTCCTTGACCCTCCTCCCCGCCTCTGTCATTCTCTCTTCAATCTCCCCCCACACACACAAGAACTGGCTGCCCTGGTCCTGCCACTTCCTGGTTTACAGCAGTCTGAGGAGGGGAGAGCGGCTGACTGCCACAGAAATAAGTCTCCTGGCAAATTAGCTGCAGGATTTGAAATCCATTTTTATTCTACCCATTATTAATTATTGTTATTTCTGCTGTTCATTACCAGCTCGTTTCCTTGATCAATTCCCGGAACAAAGGCTCATCAAAGCATTTCCCTCCCCATAGGAGCCCACAGAGCCACCACCACTGGGCCCCAGCCCCAAGTACCCCCACCAAGGGCTAGAGATGGGGAACACTTCTGCGCCCCTCAGCAAGGTCTCTTCCCTGCTGGCTTCAAAGGTGGAGCAGAATTGGGTCAGGTGCTCCCATTCTCAGCTCCTCAGGCTCTGCCCTCTCCTCATCCCCCACATTCAGAGCCACCAAGCTAGGAAACCTATTCTTACTCCTACTCTTGTACTTTGAAAACAATTAAGATTTAACATATATTCGGTAAAGTCCACCGAGCTTAAGTGTATGGCTTTTTACATAAGTATAGATTCATGATCACCCAGATCAAGGTACAGGACATAGATGGGGGTGAGGGGTAATTTAGGACTTTGGTATTTATAGATACACACTACTATATACAAAATAAACAATAAGATCCTACTGTATAGCACAGGGAACTCAATATCTTGTAATAACCTATAATGGAAAATAATCTGAAAAATGATATATACTATATGCATAACAGAATCACTTTACTATATACCTGAAACTAATATAACATTGTGAGTCAACTATACTGCAATAAATAAAGATACAGGACATTAGCAACACTCTCCCAGAAGTTCCTTATGCCCCTGGCAGCTGACATTTTGACATGCCCGACAGGTAATTATTCTGTCTTCTAACAATATAGACTTGTTTGAGAACTTCCATTAACTAGAATCATGCAATATATACTCATATGGGTCTGGCTCCTTCCATTCAACATTGCCATCCATCCATCCATCCATCCATCCATCCATCCATCTGTATAGTCACATGGAGCAGTCATTTGTTCTTTTTCCAATGCTGTGTCATGTCCCTTTGTATGATTACATCATGGTCAGTTTATCTATTCTCTTGATGGGCATTTGGGTAGTTTCCAGTTTGAAGCTGTGCTGAATAAAACTGCTCTTTGCATCTGTAGGGCTAGGTGAACACAAGCACTCGTTTCTCTTGGGTATATGCCTTAAAATGAAATTGCTGGGTCATAGGATATGCAATGAAACTATGCTTGATTTTTAGAGTAAGCCAAAAGATGGCAATGCTTAAACCGAAAGTCTAAAACTTAAATGATGACATTTTAGGCACGGTGTAGGTGGGGAGATATTTTGCTCATGTGAGTGCAGGATTGTTACAAATATGGCCCCCAATGGATCATACCTGCCAGTATGCATATCCACAGGTAGGCCTCTCTCACATTGACTTTAGGTTTAGCCACATGACTTATTTTGGTCAATGGGACATGAACAAGCATGATACAAGTGCTTGGGCATTGAGGCTTGTCTACTTGACCTGCTGCCTTCACCATATGCATAAGCCTTGGTCTAGCCTCCTTGACATGAAAAGACTACAGAGAGAATGATTCGGGTTTGGGGGGCTGTGAGAAAAAAAAGAAAAAAAAATAAAAGTGGGGCTTCCCTGGCAGTTCAGTGTTTACGACTCAGCACTTACCCCACAGGGGGCATGGGTTTGAGCCCTAGTAGGTGCAGTGCTGTCAAAAAAAAAGATTTGAGGGGACTAAGGAGTGAGATTTTGGGGGCTAATTGTTACTGCAGGATAACCTAGCCTATATAGAAGTTGGTACCAAAAGTGGGATTCAGCTATAACAAAAACTCTAAAATATAAGGTCTTGGCTTAGGGTTGGGTGGCAGATGGCAAAGAGAACAGAAAGATAGTGATGCACGTTTGGCAGTGGCTAAACATTTGCTAAAACTGGGACTGAGTCTTGCTGGCCGGGGGCGGGGGTGGGAGGTGGAAGGGGGCACACAGCATTGCCACTGTGACCTTCCCCATCCACATAGCTTCCTGCTTCCCAATACACCCCCACCCCACTTTCTGCTTACAGATCCCATTGCTTTGTTACTAGCATCAGTGCGACTCTTTTATCTTTTATCTGGTTTTCCTTTGTCTTTTCTTCCTTTCTCTTTGCTTTTTTCTGGCTTTTCTAACTCCAACATCCTCTGAGTCCAGGTTGAAAGAAGGAAAAGATGAGAAAATATTGGGAAGTAGAGGCTTGAGTTTAAATTCCAGCAAAGAACATTTAGAGCTATCCCTTTTCACAACCCAATGGGGCTGCTGAAGCACTGGGGGTAGAAGTTTAGGACCTGGCTTACAAGAGCGAATTGTGGTTATTATATTTATTATCAGTTGATTACTCCATGACGGTGTAATACCCCCTCCGGTTTCTATGACTGTTGAACTTGGGGGTCAGCTTCCAGCCTTACCACTACCCATCAACATGCCCTTTCAGGCACTGCTGCAGCTCTTTGAACCTTCCTTTTTTTGTCATAACCTGTTAATGGGGGTAAGAATACTTGTCCTGGCTTCCTCACGGAATGGTTGAGAGATTGATGGAGTAACACCCTTGAAAGCAACATGGACTATGCAAAGCCTTGTCCAAGTGGAAGCAATGCAGTATCATTAGCTCCAGGAACTGCCATCAGGATGAACTGTTTCATTTTGAGGGCAATGGGTTTTGAGTTTTTCAAGGTTATTTTGTTTTATGGCCTCCCTCCTTAGTAATCCACATATATTTGGTGTGCTTAGGAGCAACAGTAGGTTCTGGAAGCTTTCTCTATCTCTGGCTGTATCTGCAAACCAGTGGTGCTCTCTACAGCAATCATCATCTTTATGAGGCTCTCAGCTCATTTCAGGAAGAATCACTACCAAGTCGATCTCCTTACTTGCTGGAAGCATATCCTATCTCTCTGCTACTCTGTGTCAAACCAGAGCTGTTTTGACATCAGACTCCCTATTGAAATAAAAGAAGGCTTCATTCTCAATCCACTACCTTTGGACAAGCTTCCAGGAGCTTTGTGATTGTATGCAAAAGTTCTGTGGGACTGGGGGTGGGCACAGCCCACATGTACACATACATGACTTGTTCTGGGAAGAGAGGCTGTAGGTTAAAGTGGACCCCCAAAGACTAAACCCCTATCACTGTGAGGCCTAGGATGTGACTATAAGATTGGGAATCCAAGACATCAGCAAGAACCTACTGGTGTTAAAAGCAATTGTTCCAAGAAGGAAGACTGCCCAAGGTGTCTGGACCTACTTCAGCTAGACCCACAGACCTGCTTCACTGTCAGCAGGAGGGTCAAAGCTATGTCGCTCTGAAAATAGATGTTTTCCCTCCTGGTCGATCCAAGTATGGGCACTTTATGCCAAGCTGGCCTTGGGTTTTGGTAAAAGGGTAGCTCAAAGGAAACAGATGAAAGGGGCAAGCATCCCCACATTATATTGAAAAGTGGATGCATCCAGTAGACACTGTAGAGGGAGGATTATTTTATTCCCTTTTCTCTTTCTTTAGATGACTAGATTTCCCTTCTCTTTTTAAGGTATGAACGCCAACCTCACAGTAGAGGCAGCAGAGCTGAGCATTCAAAGTTAAACTGGGAATTTTGACTCAATAGACCTTGAAGAACAAACAACTCCCATGGAACACTTCCCACAATGGTGGCTCTTATTTATTTATTTAGTTTTTAAAGTGATGCCAGCGATGGAAGGGGAGGTGCAGAATTCTACAAAGGATGTCCCAGTAAACACCAGGCTGAGAATCATCTATTAGGGGCAACCTACACTTAAGCCTTAGTAAAGGGGAATCGAGCTGGGCTCAGAGCCCCAGCTTTCTGTGTGCACAGGTGAGTGTGGGAACAGTGGAGGGAGAGCCATGTATAACTGATCCTGCGGGCAGGTGCAGCTCCATGATGGTTGCGGAGTAAAAAGAATTTTATCTGGAGATGAACAGTGCTTCCCTGTTCAGGAGCCATCTCCCCACTCTGGGGGATGGATTTGGAAATGGAGGCACATTTTTAGTTGTCACAATGACTAGGGGCTGCTACTGACATTTAGGGACCAGGGAGAGGGGCAAGGACACTTAACATCTTACCCTGGGGAGGACTGTCCCATTGACAGAGCTAGTAGCTACAAAGAAAGGAGGCCTCGGAGAGGCCTGAGGACCCACTGGCCACTTGGAGGCATGTGGGGAGAGGTCTAGGGGAAGAGGGATGGGGGGAGAGGGTGGTGCTATGTAGGGAACCCAGTTAACACCAATGGAGAGTGAGAAGGAACACTATGGGTAGTTCACTGTGAGGTTGGGCCCCCTCCTTGCTCCAAAGTCAGAGGAGGCAGGGGTGTGCCCCAGATAAGGGATTTCAGGTGGGCCAGAAGCAAGAGGTTGCCTCAGAAAAAGGCAGACGGGGCCCTTGCCCAGGCCAGGCAAGCCTTGGCTGGACAGAAAAGGGCCCCCGTTGCTGACTTCCTTCTGCTCTGCTCTCGGCTTCTCCAGTTTTTAAGGGGCGGGGCCTCTGCCTCTGTGGTTATCCAGAGGATTCTCTGCCTCTGTGGATACTCCAAGGATTCCCACCATCCCTCTAGCAGAAACTAACCTGTACTGGCCTGGTTCCCTGCGGGCTGAGGGGGAGCCACCTCTGGGAGGTGGGTCTCTGTGCCAGCAGCATGTAGAGGAAGTGGGCATCCCCAGGCTGTAACGTTAAGTCACTCCACAAAAGGGAAGACAAGAGGGTGAGGCCTGTCTAGCCAACTGTCGTCCTGTCATCGTCCGCTGTTGGCCCATACCACATCCCATGGTTCGGTAGCTGGGCCGGGCCCAGGGACTTTAAAAAGATGTCACAGGTCAGCTGTTAGCTAGTGTTTTGTTTTCTGCCAATCAATGGTTTGCAAGGCAAAGGAGAGAGATGACGGTGGCAGGGAACAGAGCTCAAATACCGCAGGGGGAAGGGGAGCCGACTTCCCACAAGGGCTGGGGGAAGGGACGGGGCCCAGCTGCTGACATTTTTACAAAACAAATAAGTGTGGGGCAGAGCTGGTGACCTCAGTGTGATGGAAAAAGACAGTCAGCAGAGCGTCTGCCAGAAATGGCATGTTTCTCAGCCCACCTGCTAGGAAGCGGAAAGAGCGATGTTGACTAAGATCATCACTGCAAGCAGTTATTGAGTGCTTAATGCATGCCTGGCACCGATTTGAGCACTTGATGTGGGTTATTAGATTTTGCCATCATATCCATCCTGTTCTGTTCAGAAATGAGGAAACTGAGGCAGAGGTGTGTGAATTCACTCGCCCAAGGTTGTAGACCAGAAGTGCTGGAAAAGGGACTTGATCCTGGCAGCCTGTCCACAGGACCTATGTAGCAAGCACCCAGGGCCCCTAAACAGGTTCTGTGAAGTGGGGTTTTTGTGCACTTGTGTGTGTGTTTTGGGCCTGTGTTCCATTTATCTATTGCTATATAATGAATCACAGTAAAATTTAGTGACTTAAAAAAGTAAAACAACTATCATTTCATTATTATCTCCTGCTGTTCTGGGAGTTGTCTGTCCTCAGCTAGACAGTTCTCTATCTCTGTGTCTGTCTGGTGCCACTGCATCAGACAATGCCTGGGGCTGAGGTCCTAAGAAAGGCTTCCTTCCCCATTCACATATCTGATCATTGATGCTGGTTGTTAGCAGGGATCTCAGCTGGGGCTGTCAGCTGGAACATCACATGAGGCCTCTCTGTGTAGTTTGGGCTTCCCCACAGCATGGCAGCTAGTTTGTAAGAGCAAGTATCCTGAGAGCAGAGGCCTTAGAAGTCACATAGTAACACTTCTACCACTGTCACAAATCCAGACAGTCAAGAGGAGGGACCATAGATCCCAGCTCTTGATGGGAAGAATGACATGAGATTGTAAAATGGGCTTGTGGCATGGGAGATCTTCTTGTGGCCATCTTGGATAATGCAATCTGCCATTATACTTTTTCTCTTTAATTGTTTAGGATAACCTTGTAAGAGCCTCTGTGATTTAAGTCTAGATTCATTTTGGAATCACTTCCATTAGTGACCAAATGCTAAATGAGGGCTTCTTTGGTGGCTCAGTTGTGAAGAATCCACCTACCAACATAGGAGACATGGGTTCGATCCCTGGTCCAGGAAGATCCCACATGCTGTGGAGCAACTAAGCCCTGTGCACCACAACTATTGAGCCTGTGTGAGCCTGGGAG
The DNA here is from genome assembly GCA_007570785.1 of Antilocapra americana. Taxonomy (NCBI): domain Eukaryota; kingdom Metazoa; phylum Chordata; class Mammalia; order Artiodactyla; family Antilocapridae; genus Antilocapra; species Antilocapra americana. The sequence continues at coordinate 1,738,285 of ML664662.1, forward strand.
CTTGACAACAGAAGCCACCACAATGAGAAGCCCATGCATTGCAACTAGAGAGTAGCTCCTGCTTGCTGCAACTAGAGAAAAGAGTGTGCAGCAATGAAGACCCAGCACAACCAAAAATAAATAAATAAATAAATAAAAAGATGCTAAGTGACTAGGGACCCAGAATCTTGCTCAATAGCCTCTGTTCTGTCCCCCTCATAGCTTCCCTGCTTGGAGCCAGACACTGAGCTGGAATTGGGGATACAAAATTCCTGGTCCCAGGAAAAAACAGCAACTATCAGCCACAAGGAGAAAATTCCCCCAAACATCTACCCCAGAGAATTATCTTCTTCAGTTTTTATGAATGTACGTTGGTAGTGGTGGTTTAGTCACTTAGTCGTGTCTGACTGTTGAGACCCCATGGACTGTAGCCTGACAGGCTCCTCTGTCCATCGGATTTTCCAGGCAAGACTACTGGAGGGGATTGCCATTTCCTTCTCCAGGGGATCTTCCCAACCCAGGAATCAAACATGGAGACAGCCCTAAAAAGGCAGGTAGAGGGAGTGGTTCACCCTGAACTGTCCCCACTTTCCACTCCTGTCCTTGGGCTGGCTTGGCCTTATCCTTCTCTGTTCTTTGTTGTTACAGACTGAATCGTGTCTCCCCAAAGTCATACGGTGAAATCCCAACTCCCGGTACCACGGAATGTGAATGTGTTTAGAATAAGGGCCTTTAGGGAGGTGTGTGCATGCGTGCTAAGTCACTTTAGTTGTCTCTGACTCTTTGTGACCCTATGGACCACAGTCTGTTAGGCTCCTCTGTCCCTGGGATTTTCCAGGCAAGTATACTGGAGTGGGTTGCCCTGCTCTCCTTCAGAGGATCTTCCTGACCCAGGGGTTAAGTCTGAGTCTGCATCTCCTGCATTCCAGAGAGATTCTTTACTGCTGAGCCATTGGGGAAGCCCCCTTTAAGGAGGTAATTAAGATTAAATGCAGTTACAAGGGTGCAGCCCTAATCCAGTAAGACTGTGTATCTTTATAAGAGGAGGAAGAGATACCAGGGACCTGCTTGCACAGAGGAAAGATCACGTGAGGACACAGCAAGAAGGCAGCCATCTATAAGCCAAGCAGAGAGGCCTTAGGAGAAACCAACACTGCTGACACCTCGATCTTGGACTTCCAGCCTCCAGAACCGTGACAAATAACTTTCTGTAGTTTAAGCCACCCCAGTCTTAAATATCTCATAATTTGTTATGGCAGCCTGAACAGAAGAACATGTTCCTCCTGCAACCTCCTTTAGAAAAGCCCTCTTCCAGCGAGGTGGCCAAGGTGGGTACAGGCTCCCAGAAGGCCTATCCCTGGATGTATTACCTGGGAGGAGTGGGAGCCCTGGGGTGGGGGTACCCCTTCGCCCTCATCCTGTCCTGGCAGCACATTAAGCTGCTTTGATTGGATTAACTGGTAGCCATCTAGGGTCTCTGGACTCACCCGTGAGGGGTCAGCTGAGGTCAGGCAGGAGGCTGGTACAAAAGCATCAGCCAGTTGTCAGGTGGGAAGGAGATGGCAGGCAGCAGGAGGGGTTGTGGTCTGCAGAGACCCTCCAGGCTTGGCCCCTTGGGCTGTACATGCAGTCCTGGCTCTGTCAACACTGGAGATATGGGAACCCGTAGAAGGGCACCCCCCCACCCACTGAATCCACTTGAAGCCCAGCCCACTCCTGGGTGCAAGGCAGGCAGCCTTCCTCCCCCAGGATGTTTCCGCCACTCAGCAATCCAGGGCCCGCCTGGCCCCGATGCATTTTTTATTTTGCTATATTCTTTCCATTGTTCTGACGTGAATAATTTAAACTGACACAGAAAGGAAGGGCAGCCCTTGCCACAAAGGGGAGGCTGTCAGCTCTCCCCCTACCACACAGAAAGACACACACACACACACACACACACACACACACACCACATACACACACACACTCACACTGAGCCTCTGTTTGGCTTTGCCTCCTCCTGCGTTTCTCTTCCTTGTTTGGTTTCTGTCTGCTTCATTCTCAAACCGTTCTCTGGTGCTCTCTTGTGCTCAACAAACATATGCATGGTGTACCCACACATACACGCTGGCACGCACATGTTCCCCTCCCTCCCAGGTCTCTGTGGGCAGAGGGTGTGACATTTGTGCAGGGATACAGTTTTTCCCTCTGGGTGAGAATTGTGATAACTCTCATCTGCATCTCTCTTTCTGTTTCTCATTTCTCTTCTTTCCTTTGATTGACTCTGCTGTTTGCATATGCAAGGGAAAGGGTACTTCATTTATGAAGTGGCCTCATTTTATGAGTCTCTTCTCTGTAATCAAACAGCCTCAAGTTGAACTTTCTTGGGGGTGAAGTGGGGGCTGGGAGAAGACAGACAGAGCCAGAAAGGATTTGTCGGCCTTCCCAGGAAGGCTGGGAATTTTCTGAGGATGTGAAGGGCAAGATACCCAGGGGCTTTTGGGTGCCACCTGGGCCAGCTGTAGCCAGGGTGTGGAGCTGCTGCTGGTCACTGACATTGTCTGGAGAGCAGCCTTGGCCTCCCTCAGCCTTGAACCAGGAAGCAGGCTTTATTTGTCAAGAGAGGGCATAGCCAGGATTTCCTGAAGGTTCTGGCCTCTAGCCTGTAACCCAGTGCTGTCCAATAGAAATATAATGCAAGCCACAAATGTGAGCCGCATACCCCTTTTGGAATGTTCTAGTGGCCACATGAAAAAGGTAGAAAGAAACAGGTGAAACTAATTTGAATAACATGTCCCATCTAACCCACTTTATCCAAAATATTATCATTTCAACATGTCGTCAAGAAAAAAAAATAATGAGATCATTTAGATTGTTTGGGGGGGGATGAAACCTTCAAAATCCGGTGTGTATTTTATGCTTACAGCATGCCTCCATTTGGACTGACCACATTTCAAGTGTTCCATAGCCACACGTGGCTCGTGGCCACTGTATTGGATAGCACAGGCCTAGCCTAACCAAGCCTGGGGTTCGGAAACTCAATTTGGGCTGCCTAAGTGGCAGCGCTGTTAGTACATCCTCCGTCTGTGTATTTGATGGGAAGAACACTAGGTGATGAGCAGGAAGTTCTCCGAGCGATTGTTCTACCATTAGCATCATTAGCAGTAATCATCGTCAGCTCACTGGCATCGTCCACGTCCGGCCCTGTCTCTTTCCTGATCAAGCAGCATGCTGTGCTGGGGCACTGCTGATCTGGATTCCTTTATTTGGGGGAGCTGGGGGGGGCACAGTTTCCAGGTGCCCTATAGACTCACCCCCTAGCTGAGGCCTCACCTCCTAGGTGCCTGTTTCTCTTCTTTGCTTTAGGTCCTGGACACCCCGCTGGCTTTCCCCTTCTATATATAACACTGCTGACAGCTGGTCATCTGATGACTCATCAGTCACTGTGGATGGAGCCCTGAACATTTATTCATAGGGCGTTTGGGGCAGCTTTTGCTCTCTTCCTCGTAAGTGCTGGCTTTGTGTGTGTGTGGGGGGTTGTCTTAAAAAAAAAAGCCACACATGGAGAATGGGGGAGGGTTCAACCAGCTGGCCCCTAGCCGAAGACCTCTGGGTGCAGAGGCAAATCCTGCAGGAATTTGGGGAACTGGGTCCAGGTGAGCCGGTAAAGGCAGACACATCAACTGCTACACTAAGGGCTTGAATGGAGCTTTCGCTCTCTCCTTGGTCACCCCACCCAAGCACCTGGCTGGCCTCAGAGATCTTAGCTCTCTTTTGAAGCAGCCAGGCTCCGCACAGGAGAGCCAGCAGCCCCCACCTCATTTCAATGGGATGTCAAGGACTAAATGCTGGCTTCAGAGCTGGCAGCAGCTGGCTTTAATCTCGGCTGCTCTGCTCACCAGCTGTGCCACCCTGGGAGAGTCCCTTTCTGATCACTGAGTTTCCGCTTCCTCTTTGGGGTGGCGTGCCCAGTACCAGTGGGGCCATCGGTTCCGAGGACTGGATGAAGCACCATTGGTATCGTGTCCACTCAAGGTAATTGTTGTTCAGGTCCTGAGCATGGACCCTAGGACTTCCGTTTCCCCAGAAGCAGACCCTGAGACAGGATTTGTGGGGAAGTGATTCCTTAGAGGGGTGGGCTCTGGAGGGTAAGTCACACCTCACAGGCTGTCCTGACTCCAGAACTGAGCTGTTACACTCCCTCACGTGGCATTGTCAGCCGCTCAGGGCGCCCCTGGGAGTGGGGTTACAAACTCCTAGATTCACCTGCTCTCTGAGGACGAGCTGTGTCAGGAGCTGAGGGTGGCCTGCAGAGAAGTCCCAGGTGCAGACTGTCAGAAGTGGTGGGGAGGGCGCTTATATTCAAAAAGGGACCCAGAGGCCAGCTGCCCTCCATGGATGAGACCGGTGTCAGGGACTGGGAAGATGGTTGGAGTCAGGAGGTGAGGCACTGCCCAGGCCTCACCCCACACGTCAGGTGGAAGGGTTGCTGGATGCAGAGGAGGCCAAAGCCTGAGGAGCTTCTGTCCAAGCCCAAACTTCAGGGACACCCTGCCACTGGGCATGGGGGCAGGGCAGACCCAGGATGCCAGCAACTAAGTCTTATCCACCCCACAGGCGAGGCTTCTGATCATCGCTGCTGCAGCCTGGGGTTTTTCCACAGCCCAGCAACCTTCTTCCTTCCTTTCACTCCTCATCCTGGACCTCTCCTTCAGGTCACAACCGGCCCCCTCCCAGCCTGGGCTTCTTGCATTCCAGCTTTAGCTTTTTAGCCCTCCCTGTTCCAGACCAGCCTGCTTTCTTTCCCATCTTCTGACTCCCAACTTCTTCCCTGCCTCCTTCCAGCTTCTTTTCTCTGCCTTTCTGGACTTTGGGCAACTTGGCCTGAAGACTTCCAGGGGTGCTGCATCAAGCAGGCCCCCAGTCCGCCTTCTTAACCCACTAAAGTGTCTGTGCCCAAAGGACCCGGGATGTGGGGTCTGGAGTCCTGGACATCATCATACCTACCTAAGTTTCCATTCACCAGCAATGATGAGTTTATTTTCCACTGTCAGGAATTCCAAGTGTGAATGATTTTACCACTGCTCTGTTCTTGGTACAGCTGGGATTCTATTTATCACAGGTTTAGGAATTTGACTTCCTGGATTTTCCAAGCCCGGTAGAATTCTCTCCCTTCCTCTGCTCTCCCATCACCTCCTCTCCTCTCTCTTACCTTGGCTTCCTTTTCCCCTCCTCCCTCTTCACTCCCTTTCCTTCCTTCTTCCTCTCCCTGAACCCCTTCCTGGCTTGGCTGTCCTCAGGGTGGCAGTGACCCAGACAAGACATAGGGATGAACCACTGCCTGGGCACGCACTCGAGAGCCCCCAAGCAAGCCGCCTCTCAGGTAAGCAGCAGATGACGACTGTAATGCTCACACAGCAGGGAAACGTGTTGACAAGTGGCAAGAACTCCATCCCTGACTTCACTCACCTGCCCTGCCAAGCGCCTTCACCACCTCAGCAGTTATTCTTATTATTTTTAACTTTAAAAAAATTGCTTAACCCAGGGCATAGCGTATATTTGAAATTCTGTAACAGTGGAATTGGAAAAGGATGCTTTAAAAGGGTCATTAAGACAAACGCTCTTTGAAAATTTTATGGAAATTCTACTTAGCTATTTGAAAATAAAAGGGTATTACATTGTCTTAGTGAAAATACCTTTCCTTTCAGCCACTCACTTATTTTCTCCTCCTGTTGCTCTAGTTTATTAAATGCTGTTTTTGTAGCATCATGCCCGGTCTGCGGCAGCCCTGTGATTTGGTGGAGCCCAGCCTGGCAAAGGTTTTTGGAGGAACTGTGTGTGTCCTCTTGGAAACTCACCAAGGGCTCCAGAGCCGGAGAACCACCTGCCAGCCTCGACTGTGAATTGGGCACGTGTCAAGAGTATGGTCTTCTGCTAATGTGACCACCCTTGGACAAAGGCGGGGCTTCCCAGATTTCACTATATGCACGTCCTCCCCTCCTGGGGAACTGACTAGGTTTGAATGAGCCCTGTGAATTGCTAGGTGGTGACTTCAGGTGGGCCAGCCTCCCTGTTGCAAGCTCAGCTGAGGTCACAGTTACAGGGTGTGGCGCCCACAACTCCTGGCAGTTAACCTCACACAAAAGGAAAACTCTCCAGGGCACAAACAGCTCCACCTTGCCTGCCTGTGGGCAATTTTGCCGATGTTTTTCCATTAGTCACAAAAGAGGAGGGGTGGGTGGGGGCTAGGGTGGGCAGTGTGGCCAGTCATTGCAAACCCATAGTCATTGGGAAGAAAACCGTGAATGCATTGCCATGGAAGGCTACTTCCTATGTGCTGACACCGGGGTGTTGTTTAGTGAAAATCCACAAATAACACACAGAAATAATGCACAGTATCTACAAATCCTGTGTTCCTGAGGCTTGAACTTCTTCTCTGAGAGAGCACTTGCTCAGGGAGGGCCACTTTGACCCTTGGCTCCAGAGTCAAGCGAGAGCTCCTTCCGGCAGCACTTGGGGCCCTTTGCCTGAGGGTCTAACTGGATGCCTGAATGGGCAGTGCCCACAGGAGGGTAGCCTGCACTATTGCGCCCAACTACGACTACTGAGATTTAGTGGGGAGATGTCCCAGTTTCTAGAGGGCTTCCCTGGTGGCTCATATGGTAAAGAATCTGCCTGCAATTCAGGAGACCTGTGTTTGATCCCTGAGTCAGGAAGATCCCGTGGAGAAGGGAATGGCTACTCCATGATTCTTCCTGGATAATTCCATGGACAGAGGAGCCTGGTGAGCTACAGTCCCTGGAGTCACAAATCATCAGACACGACTGAGCTACTAACACTGCCTCAGTTTCTTGTCCTTCAGGTGGGATAGTCTGAGGTGTGTTCTACACTGTCAAGGGACAGTGACACATTTGCCCATGTGGTACCCTACTTATGACTACAACCTCCGGCTTCCTTATTGGCTCTGTCTCATGCCTCGTTGCCCTGTGATACTTCCAAGAATCGCCTGAAAAGCAACTCCATACAGTCAAAACCTTGCATCAGATTTTGCTTCTAGAGGAGCAAAATATTTCCCATTAAATTTTTTTTAAATTTAAAAAATTCATTTATTTTTGACTGTGTTGGGTCTTTGTTGCTATGCGGGCTTTTCTCTAGTTGCAGACAGTGGGGGTTACTCTCTAGTTGCAGTGGGTGGACTTCTCATTATGGTGGCTTCTCTTGTTGCAGTTCCTGGGCTCTAGAGCACAGGCTCAATAGTTGTACAGGCTTAGCTGCTCTAAGGCAAGTGGAAGCTTCTCAGACCAGGGATCGAACCCTTGTTTCCTGTAATGGCAAGACAGGCAGATTTTTTACTATTGAGCTATCAGGAAAGCCCTTCCCATCTAAATTAAATCTCCCTCTTCCTTCTCAGGTTACCCCCACCACCCCCCCACACACACACTGGCTTAATAGTGTTCATCATGATCTGTAACTATGCATTTGTTTGCATGTTTATTTGTTTAATGTCTGTCTTCTTCAGTGAAATGCAGGCTATATGAAGGCAGAGCCAATGTCTATTTTGTTCATTCCCTTAAATCCTTACGCATCACCCAACCCAGGGCTTGATATGTGATAGGCATACAAGATAAAATCTATGGAGGGAATGAATTAAAAATCGTTAGGAGATGGGGCTTTCTAATCTTTCAGCCTTTGTGGTGGTTTAAAAACATAACCCCAATATTTTCTGACACTTTTTCTAATGGGAAGTGGGATCTGTTTCTCCTTTCCTTGAATCTGATGACAGCCTCAACTAAGAGTATGACAGGGTTGGGACATGAAAGGCCAGGCAGCTTCCACCTTGGAGCCCTGAGTGGCTATCCTGTGAGCACTCTGATCACCCTGAGTTGGCCAGGCTATGAGGAAGCACCATCTACACAGAGGCCACAGGTAGGTGCTCAGAATGACTGTCTCAGCTGAGTCCAGATTTTGAGTTCTTTCAGCCTAGGGGCCAGATGTATGCCAGAAGGACTCTCCAGGTGACTCTAGCCCCCAGACCTGCCCTCTGTTCAACTGGGACCTCAGGCATCATGGGGGCAGAGAGACAAGGCATCACTGCTATACTGGATCCAAAATCCCAACCCGTGGAAACTGCAAGTATAAGGAAATAATCGTTAAGCTCCTACACTTTGGAATAATTTGTTATGGAGAAATAACTGGAACATCCTTTTGTAAATTTATTAATTCCTCACTCATTCCACCATTGCTTATTAAGCTCCTACTATGTGGCAGGGATAGTGCTACAGTGGAGCACAAAATAAAATTCTTTACCTTCCAGGAACTTACAGTTTAAGGGCTGCACTTGCAACTGTATCTTGCAAAAGCCTACGTTAACAATAATGAGTCGATTTTTCAAAAACCACTTCCAGATGGTGTGGGGGAGGGGCGCTTCCTGAGTGAATTGCCAAGGGAAGCTCCAGAGGTAGGTGGATTAGATAACAGAGACCCAGAGAGCTCTATTATTTGCTGGCTGTAAAGCGAGGCTGTCCTGCAAATCGCCCACAGGCTAGCTGTGCCCTCACACCATGGGGGAGAGATGAAGGGGAGTTGGGAGTTGCCATCTCCGAGGCAAAAGTACTAGGGAACTTCTCCTTACAGGTGATGGGACAGAGATGGTGTCTGCCTCTTGGAGGAACCTGGCCTTGACTTCTAAGCTGGGAGTAGGGAGACTTAGGTAAAACCAGGGCCGCTAACTGGCACTCCAGCTCCCTTATCTAGTTCCAGAGTGCAGGCGTGGATCCCAGAGGGCATTCTGTGTCCAGGCATGCCTATCTCCTGGAGTCTAGACTTGGGAAAGCAGTGTGATTTTTTATGACTTATGCTTCTGTTTTTCATTCAGTGTTTAGCAAAGCTCATTTTAAGAATGTCTGCTGGTCTCAGCTCCGCTGAGGTGAAACAGAGAAAAGAACTCGATCCTTCAGGGTTCTGTCACATTTTCCCTGGAGCTGAGGCTGCGAGGCACAAACCCCAAGAGGAAAAATTGTTCCAGGAGGGAAGTTTGAGAGTCCGGCCGCCCCTGTCTGTCGGGAGCTTTTCCTTCCTAGAAACTTGCTTGTGTTCACACCTTGAAGATTCAGGGGCCTGTGTAAGAAAAGAGGCCACATAAGGGCAGTGATGAGTAAAATAAAAACTACTGTCCCTGGAGACTGGCAATGGAAGCTTAACCAGCGCCAAGGGACTGAGAACACAGCTGGACAATGAAACCTCAGAGGCGTCACCTTCCCCTTCGGATCCTGGCGCTGGTCACCCCTGAGACTGTCACACTGATGTCACAGGTGCTTCGTGTTTCTCTGCCACACCCTGAGTGGGCCTTCTCTGCTCCCGAATACTGAGCCTTCCCAGATTGAGTTGCTTGGCTAAATCAAGGCCTCCGCATCAAATCAGGGATCTGCTCTTCAGAAGTTCAACACATATAATCAGAGATCGAGGTGCCGGGCTCATATATAGCTGTTCATGTGGCTGTGAACAAAACAGATGATGCCTTCAGCACATATCATCTAATATTAAAGTTAATTTTAAATATGAAAATATTAAAAATATTTTCATATTAAAGCATAAAAAATATTTTCATAAATATTTTGGAGGCAGGTACAGAGAAAACATAGAAACATGAACCTAGAGCATCTGATTTACCATCTTCAGCTTGATGTCCTCACCCTAGGATTTCTTGGCTGGCTAACATCTCTCCTTATCAGATGTCAGCTTGGAGCCCTACTATGGCAGGGTGCCTTTAGGAATGTTCCAGCCCTGAAACACCAGACTGAGTCCCCGCTCTAGGTTGACCAAGGTCTACCTTCCAAATGCCAGAAGGGCTGCTTCCCAGTTTTAGCCAAAGTTTTTCTGAGCCACTGACAGAACAGGTGAGGCCATCTCCAGGTGACCCCCCTCCCACCCATTATCTCTGCCCCTCCCCCCACATACACACACCTTGACCTCTAAAAGATAACATTGTCAGAGTCCTTTCCTGATGGCCCACAAGAGACCGACACTTTCTGTAGTAGAAGGTGTCCGTTGCTTCATTACCAGGAGTTTACTTGAGGTTCTAAAAAGAGATTAATGGGATTTTTGGCAGGGGGGTGGGCAGGGAATAGCATTTTCCTGACATAACAATTGAGGGGAGCATTGTAATTAACAAGTCCCTCAGGAATAGCACCAAATGAAAGAGCATGCTGAGACTGGGATTCTGATTCGGATGTCAGGGTGCTTCCTCTGTCCTGTGGTTAATTCCACGTGCTCTTCTTCTTCAGATTCCTGACTTGCAGTGGTAGACCCTCTGGCTTCACCTGTCACACTGTCAGTCCTGACGGGGGCAGTGTTCTGTGTCCAGGTCCTGGTGGCATTATATATGATCTCCACTGTTTCTTTTCCATTGAAAATTAGACCAGAAGCTGCACCAAAGTGAGGATCAAGGTTGATTTCTTGGACGCATTTCTCACTCTCTAGTGTCTAATTTATAATATTCTCAAAGTAAGCATATCCTTGGCCCAACATTTTGAACCCCAAAGTAGCAGCCAAGCTACCCTTCTTACCTCCCCTTTATCAACGTCACCCTGTGTGTGCATGCACACTCAGTTGCTTTAGTCATATGCAACTCTTTGTAGCCCGCCAGGCTCCTCTGCCCATGGGATTCTCCAGGCAAGAATACTGGAGTGAGTTGCCATGCCCTTCTCTAGGGAATCTCCATGACCCAGGGATTGAACTAGAGTCTCTTTTGTCTCCTGCATTGGGAGGTGCGTTCTTTACCACTAGTGCCCCCCTCAACATCACCCCTCCTCTCTTCAAAGAACAAATTGCTGTCCTGTGTCTCTAGTGGAGGGGTGTGTGTACCCATGTGTGTTGGAAATGGGGTGGGCCTGAGGGAGGGAGGGGTTGAACACATTTTATGTGCTCTTTTCATTTGTGATGCAAACTGTTTCCCAGGAATTATCGTCCTCATCTGTGTCTTCTCTGTCCCAGGGCACCTCTTCCCCCCATGGCCTCTCCCCTCCTACAAGCTGAGGAGCAGAAAGAGCATTGTGGGGAAACAACTGGTCACACCCCCACTGGGGGGGTATTGTACCAGGTGCACTTGGCTCCCCTGACTCTGAGCTCACTAAGGCCAGGGATCTCTGAGACCCCTCCGAATTCTTATGCTGTCGTTATTGTGGTGGCAGTTTTCATCTGACTCCTGTGGCAAACTTTGTGGCTGTTAGGAAGCTACTCTCTCACCCACTAGAATGGCTAAAATGAAAAAGATGGGTGATGTCATAAGGCAAGGGTGTAGGGAGCAAGCAGGACCCTCATAGGTTGCTGGTGGGAGCACAGAGTGGCACAGTCGCTCTGGGAAAGAGCACCCGAGGAAGTTAAACACACACCTACCTGTGATGAGCAATTCCACTCCTGGGCATTTACCTGAAAGAAATGACAGCCTCTATCTGCACAACAGTGAAGTCGCTCAGTCGTGTCCAACTCTTTGTGACCCCATGGGCTGTAGCCCTGCAGGCTCCTCGGTCCATGGGATTTTCCAGGCATGGATACGGGAGTGGATTGCCATTTCCTTCTCCAGGGGATCTTCTGACCCAGGGGTCAAACCCGGGTCTCCCACATTGTAGGCAGACGCTTTACCATCTGAGCTACCGGGGAAGCTTTTTATCTGCACAAAATTCCCTATATAAATGTTCAAAGCTATTTGTGCATAATAGCCCCAAAGTGGGAACAGCCTAGACGTTTGTCAATAAACAAACCATCATATAGCCGTGCAATGGAATACTACTCAGCCATATAAAGGAATGTGTTACCACCGATACACACAACAACCTGGATGAGACTCCCAGACGTTACGTTGAGTAAAAGAATCGGCCTTCTGTGAAGTGACAGATGTTTGAGACCTGGAAGGGGCCCTCACCCTATCAGGCTGGTACCCTGATCTCCAACTTCCAGCCTCCAGAACTGTGAACAATAAATTTCTGCTGCTTTTTGTTTTAACAAAAGAAGCACTGTATGATTCCATTTCTTTAAAGTTTGTGCTCAGTTGCTCAGTCATGTCTGACTCTTTGTGACCCCATGGACTGTAGCCCACCAGGCTCTTCTGTCCATGGGATTTCTCAGGCAGGAATACTGGAGTGGGTTGCCATTTCCTGCTCTAGGGGATCTTCCTAATCCAGGGACTGAACCCACGTCTCCTGCATTGTCAGGCGGATTCTTACCACTGAGTCACTGGGGAAGCCTGATTTAAAGTTCAAGAACAAGCAAAACTAATTTAGGACAGTGTTTGTGGACCAGGAGTCAATCTCCACCCTCCCAACCCCCAGCAGCCCCCCCACAATGGGGGACATTTAGCTATGTCTGGAGACATTTTTGGCTGTCACGACTGGGGGTAAGTGCTGCTGGTACCTAATGGGTCAAGGTCAGGGATCTGTTAAACATTCTACAGGCCCCAGCTCAGTCCCACAATTATCTGGCTCCAAACATCTATCCGAGGTGGGCGACAGAAGTCAGAAAAGTGGTTACCTCTTGGGATGTGCTGACTGGAAGGGGCCTGAGGGAACTTTATGTGCTGATGGGAATGTTCTCTATCCATACTAACATAGTAGCCCTTAGCCACATGCGGCTGTGTACATTAAAATGAAATGCAGTTACAAAGTTGTCTTTTTAGTCACAACAGTAACAGTTCAAAGGCTCAGTAGCCGCATGTAACACATACAGAACATTTTCAACTTTTCACAACATTGTGTTGGACAGCGCTGCTCTATTTCTTGAACTAGGCAATATAGAAAAGTCACTGAGGTGTCTAGACCCCAAATGTGCACGTTTCATGGCATGTAAATTATACCTCAATACTTATAATGGGGTAGGATGAGAATAAGTCTTTCCTGCAGGTGAGGAGTGGCGATGCTAGGGAAGTCACAGTCCCCAAGGGCATGGCTTCAGTCCTCCAGCCTCCCCCTTCCCTCGATCTGGGTTGAGGTCTGGCCAAGCATCCAGAAGCAGGGGTAGACTGTGAAGGGGGAGGGGCAACTGAGGTTCTTTACAGGGGCCTCTTTAGGGGCAGAAAGCTCCAAGGCCATTTACCCTCCAGGGAATTTAAGGGCTGCCCTGGCTCCCAGTGGATTTATGAGCAGGTCAAGTGGATGGGAGCAAAGAAAGGGCTCCGTTTACCCCACC
>ML664662.1:1751524-1768024 GCA_007570785.1 Antilocapra americana
CTCTCTCTCTCTCTCTCTCTCTCTCTCTCTCTCTCTCTCTCTCTCTCTCTCTTCTGGTGTGAGGGTTTTACAATAACAGCATTGTAACCACTTTGAGAAAACCAATAAAAAGGCGGTGACAAAAGAATAGCAAGCCGGCTGGAAATTGCACGCAGCAGCGAGGGCCTGGGCCTCTTGCTGCTGTGTGTTTAATAGTGCTCCTGGGCTGCAGGCTGCAAAGACACACGTGTTTATTTGGGAGATGTACTGTTGCTTAAATAATGAATCTCGAATAAGCATTTGGATGAATGCAGGGAGTCCCCACTACCACTGCCACTCAAGACTTCTCACCCAACTGGGGCCACTAAACGCAATAGCAAGCTTCCTTTAACCCCCTGGCCAGATCTGTAGAGCCCGCAGTCCTGTGATGCCTAGGGAGGAGTATATTCATTCATTCATTCATTCATTCAGCAACAAAACCGGAGTGGCCACCTACTAAGTGGTGAGCCTCATGCTAGGTACTGAGCCATACAGAACACTTTCCCAGCTGGCTTCACTGTATGTGTGGCAGAAAATTCCAGAGGCAGCTTTTGGCTCAGGTCAGCGCTAGTGCTGTACCCTATCTTGTTTCTTCTCTACTGGGTCACGGCCACCCTCAAGCTCACCAAGTCGAGCTCCAGCCCCTTCCCTCACTTCCTCTTTGCTTGCATCTCCAAAGAGAAACCCAGTCTTTTATATATTTATTAATTCATAGCTGAATAAAATTTCAGGCTCACAGAAAAGTTGCAGAAATAGTACAAAGAATTCTGATATACTCTTCACTCAGATTCTTCAAAAGTAAGTATTTTACCAATTTCCTTTATCTTCTCTCTTTGTCTCTCTCTGGAAAGATATAGATAGGCATATAGGTAGGTAAATAGATAGCTGTAGATACAGAAATCTGTGAACTGTTTGAGAATAAGCTGCAGACATGATGACCCGTTACCTATGATACTTAGGCATAGCTTTCTTGAGAAACAAGGATATTCTCTTACATTCCCACAATGCAGTGATCAAAATCAGGAAATTAACATTGGTATAATACTGTTATCTAATCTACAGACATTCATATTTCTTCAATTGTCCCACTACTATTCTGTACAGCAAAAGAAAAAAAATTCTGTTCCAAGATCCAATTCAGAGTTGCATATTGCATTTCATTGTCATGTCTCTTTCGTCTCCCTTTAATCTGGAACAGGTCCACAGTCTTTCGTTGAGTTCCTTGACCTTGACCTTTTTAAAGCAGACAGGCTAGTTATTTTGCAAAATGTCCTTTGACGTGGGTTCGCCTGATTCCATTCAGGTTCTGCATGTCTGGCAAGAAGATGGCAGAAGCAAAGCTGTGTCCTTCTCAGTGCTTTGTGTGTGTGGGAGGGAGGGGTTTGTTGAAGTCATCATTTGGTTAAGGGAAGTCTGCGGGACTGTCTCTACTACACTCCCCCTCTAACAACCTCTTTTCCTAACCCAGAGGTCAGAACATCAATCTGCAGAACAGTCAGTTCCAGGTCCACCAGGTGACACCTTTCCCACCGGAACTGAACTGTTAGTTACCCCACCCTCAAATAATCTCCATAAGACACTTCCTTTAATTTCTGTACTCTAATTCTCCTGGCTCCCCAGTTTGGCTGGTAGATCAGGTGTTAATATCACCATATTGCAGAGGAGCCAGAGACCCGGCGAGATTAAACCATGGTAGACAGACCTCATTGAGGTTTCTGAATTTATCTGTGATTCCCCAGCCCACTCCAGAATCAGTATTTACCTTTCTTTGAAGCCACCGAATGCTGGGTGGCAGTGCCGTAAACATCATTTAATTTCCAAAATGGTCGGCATTGTAACCTGAGTGTGTCTCATTGTTGATGATGTGGGAAGGAGCACCTTGACATTTCTGGCTGTGATTTCAAGTATCCTCATGTGAGTTATTGCTTTCATCCCCCAGAGCACATAGGTACTCAGACAGAAGACTGCGAATACAAAGAAAGAGACCAATAGAGAGAGAGCCAACTTAGAAAATGGCCAGGCCCACTCTGGATGAGAACAAAGCCAAGAGCTTTCTCTTTGGGCCAAAATATGTCTTGGGTTACTAAATAAGAGATCCTAATATCCTGCTATTTGTTGTAAACAAAGCCCACTAACAGTTCAAAGGAGTATTTTGGTAGCCATATTCTCTGCATGGTCACAAGCATGTATGTGTGATACAGGTGTGTGTATGTGTACCCATGTGTGTGCCCATGTGTGCACATACGCCTCCATGTGTTCAGACATGGAGAGCTATTTACACTTTTTATGCTATGCAGGAATATATGAATCATATGGAAATCTATTTAAAATAGTGATATTCTTTCCCAGTGAAGTCAACACTGCACAGTCATGTCACTGCATACAGGAACTCTATTTTGAAGCCGGAGATGGGGAACAGAGACTCTTTCTCCTCCAGAAGTGCTGCCTGGAACCCCAGAATCAGCAAGTCGTGACAATAAGCTGAAATGCCCAGAAACTACACTTGAACTAATGCCTAAAACCTGACGGAAACATACTTCATAGTTAATCTGGTTACTCGGGGTTTATTTCACAGTCAGAAGTTCTTATGATGGAAGGGGCTCCCGCTGGCTTCTCCCAGACACATGACTGAATTAATGAATGAATGAATTCAACTTACCAGAGCAGATTTAAACTGCTTACTGAAACAAAATCTCATCATTTTTCTTCCTTCCGTTTTCTTTTAAAAGATAAATATGAGCCTCATATGGATGCTGTAAGAGTCATTAATCCTTGATAACCGACTGTTTCATCTTTTGATTAAAAAAAGGCAGACTGACTGACAGCAAGCTTACCACCGCAGGCTCATTAGCAAGCCGGTTCAGATGTGGCCTGGCAAATAAACACCCCGCATTCCATTAACCAGGCAGCACCCAGGAGCTAAGGCCTCCGTGCTCCTCCGGGCTTAAAATGCCAGGGACAGGTAAACCGGCTTTGTCTTGCTGAACCAGCAGAAAGCGCTCAAGTTTTTTCAAAATGAGCGCTTTCTGCGCTACTACCTGGTTGTCAAATTTTAATGGGCGCTTGTTAACTGGGACTCTGAAATATTGTGATGTATTTGACGGTCAGCAGCTTTGGGGGGAGGGGCGGGGCCGTGGCTCGGGCTGAGCACGGTGTATTTTCATAGGCACCTTCACAACCCCGGGGGCCGAGGGCTGCTAAATGGTGTCCTTACTGCCTGGCAGCAGCGAGATGAGGGGCTCTGGGAGGCCGTGGGAGTGAGGATCCCATAGGCTGCATTTCCTTAATATGCTAAACTCCGGCGAGGAGGCTGCTGTATTTAAAACTGAACCTCCGTTAAAGACGGATGGGGTTGGGTGGGGAGTGGCATTTTCCTCTCCTCTTCTTCCTCTCTCTCTTCCCCTTCCTTTTCTCCCACCATTCTCCTCTCCCTCTCTTCCCTAAGGCTCAGTCCAAGTCTCAGAGTACCCACACGTCTTCTGTCACAGGTTGGTCGGGAAATGCCACTTCTCTTTCAGACTCCAGCCTGCCCACTTGCTTCTTCCTCAGCCCTTTGCAGCTAAGCCCTGCAAGGATGGGAGGTGGCTTTCTTGGCACTTTGATCTGTGGCTGGGACTTTAAGGGCTTCAGGGAGAGAGGGTCAAACTAGCAGAGAGGAGACTGAGCAGCCTCTGAGAGGGTGCTGCTGGCTTCTGGGTCCCAGCTCAGAGCGCTGGTGCCCAGTTCCGCCCAGGCCATTGGGAGCAGGGATCTTCATCTGGCTAGTGAGAATCTGTTTTCAAAGAAGGCCTCAGAATCAAGGTCTTGGAGGGGGACCGAGTTTGTCACTGGTAGAGTGTGTGTGTGCTATGTGTGTGCATGTAGGGTGTACCTATGGTACGTGTGTGTACATTTGGTAAGGGCTATATGTGTGCCTGTGCATAGTATATGTGTGTGTGCATGCATGTGTGTGCACACAATGCTCTGGAGTCCCTGGAGAGAAGGCATGAATGCTTTGGCCGGGGAGGAAGGTGACGTTCTGCCTAGAACACCCTAGAGCTGCCGGGCACCATCGTGTGTTCAGAAGAGGCAAGAGTGCTTTGCCAGTGGAAAGCTTATTTTGCCCAGCAGGACCAAAAATCCAATTAAAGAAAGAATGAGGGAAATGTGAATTCTGGACTGAGTGCTGGCACCTCCCTGGCCGACTTCCTTGGCAGGGATCTCTGCAGAGGGGAAGGCCAATGATGGCTATGGGGATGGCCGACCAGAGAGGCTCCCACGCGCCATAGCCAAACACAGGGGCAGCTGCCAGCGATCGGTCCTGCCCGTCCCCGCTGCCCAGCGCCACGACCTCCAGCGAGGACCCGCCGGTGGTCCTCAGCGGCGTGGAGAGCCGGGCCCGCCTGGCAGCAGTGGGAGCGCTACCCCAGCCCCGGCTCTCTGGCCATTTGAGCCACCCACCCGCCCGCGCCTATTGACATCGGTGAGAATCGCACAGGCAGATTAAAGGCAGCATATGGCCCCCCAACTGGAAGCCAGCGGAGCTGAACCAACACTGGCAAATTGTGTTCAAACCACATTGAGAATCCTGGCAGCTGCACCTGGCATGGGGAGCAGCCGGCGACCTGCATACAAAGGGAGTTTTATACACAGGGGGAGGCGGCGGCGGCGGCGGCGGCGGCGGCGGCGGCGGCGACGGTGGTGCGACACTCCCGCCCCCTCCCTCCTGCAGCCCACTCTCTCCTCCCCCTCCATCCGGATCTGGGCATCAGCCCTGGGAGGCTGAGTTATTTGTCCAGGTTTCTGAACCTGGAGAAAGGAGGACGAGAGGGTAGCTCCTACTTAGAGCTTCAAAGCCAGGATGGATTGATCAGGGTCCTCCGGGACCCCCCACTATGTACCTAGGTGCCCCCTCCCCAATATAACAACGGCCAGATGCCCCTAGGCATGAGATTAGGAGCTCACAGTGGATAGCAGGAGGACTGCAGCCTTGCTAGCCTGAACCTTGAGGAAAAGGTGGCAGTTCATCCTTCCCAGCTTTTGTGGGACAGCCCACTGGCAGAAGCTTCCACATCTCCCCCAGTGCCAGGCTGACATCACTTGTCTCCCTCCCACTCTAAGTCAAAACTGGGAGGCAGAGACGTTTTTGGTTATCTTATGAAAGAGCAGGGAGACATTGTTTTCTGATATAGAAAAATTAATGAATTAAAATGGATAATGGAGTGTGATAGAGTTGAGTGGGGGTGGGGAGACCAATGAACTTGCAATAAACCAACTGAACGGGTGGGGGCAGTGTTTAAAGACTCAACATGCAAAATGAGCCTTGTTTTCAGCACTTGGGTAATCTAGGGTGCATTGAAGATCAGCTCTGGATGACTGAGCATGCTTAGTGGTAAATCTGGTGAACCAAGGGAATGTGAATTGTGTGTGTGTGTGTGCAGGGGGTGGCTCTTTGGTCGTGGCGGTAGGCTATCTGCCTCATGGATGAGAGAACACTGAACACCATTTCCTGGCATGAGTCTTTCTCCAGCTGATGAGAATACTAATGTTTTTTTAGCCCAAAGGGATGCTCCATCATGGAGGATATTGCTACCACATAAGATCATTAAAAAAACCCTCTTGTCCCTACTTCCTGCCCCGCCCCCCCAACTGAGATTGGCATTTGGTGGGGTGGAGGGGAAGGTCTGGGCTTCCCAGATGGCACTAATGGTAAAGAATCCTCCTGCCAATGCAGGAGACAGAAGAGATGCTGGTTCCATCCCTGGGTTGGGAAGATCCCTGGGAGGAGGTCATGGCAAACCCACGCCAGTATTCTTGCCTGGAGAATCTCATGGGCAGAGGATCCTGGTGGCCTATAGTCCATGGGGTCACAAAGAGTCGGACATGACTGAGTCGACTTGGCACGCATGCACAGGGGAAGGTCTACGGAAGGGAAAATTTAAACTTCTTTCAATAACGCAGCTTCTGGACTGTGGAGAGGTGGTGTATGGGGCCATGACTTGACCTGCTCTCTGGAACCTGCTGGGGTGCCCACTGACAGCGGCCTGTGACCCCCCACCAACCCCACCATCACCATGGTGATACCTCCTTCCTGTCAGACGTCTCCCCTATCCCTGCCACCGTGAATGAAAAGTAGGCTTTCCAGGGACTGTTGGAATATCCTTAGACTTTGGGATGGCTCCTGGCAGAAGAGAGGAGCTGTCTGGAATCATGCTAAGGGCAAACTAAATGTGCTGCCCAAACAAAAGTTTGAAACAACATCTGTGCTCTGTTACCCAGGAGATTTCTTGTCTGGTGGCTTGGGGGAGACAGCCATTTTGAAAGTCAAGCTGTGGTTGTTAGACATCTTCTTTGTGCTCTGGACTGTCTGTTCCATGCCAGGGTTCGGGCACAGAATCTTCTGGATGACCCCACAGGAGGGCTTATTCTAGTGTCTTTACTTGTTGTTCAGTTGCTTGGTCATGTCGGAGTCTTTGCGATCCTATGGACTGCAGCACGCAGTGCTGCCCTGTCCTTCACCATCTCCCGGAGTTTGCTCAAATGCGTATCCATTGAGTCAATGAGGAAACTAATTGGATGAGACTAAGTAACTTAACTTGCCCAAGGTCAGTCAGCAGTGGTTGGTGGGGCTGACGCAGGTCCTCCACATCCCTGTGCAGACTCGAACTGTGGGTGTGACCACCTCTCTCATCATCCATTTGGCTGTGCTGGCTGGCCTTCTACAGGTGACTGGGGCAGGACAACCCCAGCCTCCACCCAGATGGACAGGGGGTCACCTATGAAAGGGCACAGTCAGGCATTCTCTGTCTCTTCTTTCCCAGGGCAGGGCAGAAAGGAAAACTGTGAAAAGACTCATTTTCTGCTGCCTTCTCACTGCTTTCCAATCCTGAATTTTAGCATGTCAGTATTGATGGGGGACATAGCCTGGGAATCATCATTTGCCTGTAAGGAACAGATGGGTTGGAGAGGATGGCACAGCCACAAAACTGTCTGGGGAAGAGCTAGGGGCACCCGGCTTGCTCCCCTAGACTTGCAGAAAATCCTAAGAGCTGAGGATGTGGGCTCTGTGTTGGATCTCCGTGGGGAGGTTTCATGCCAGAATGCTTGCTCTCTCTGGTCTGCGTTTTTAGAAACCACACTCCTGCCTGGAGGCATCTTGTGCCTTTAATGACTCAAGTAGCTGCTGGTTTGGGCAACCAGCTCTCTTGTCTGGTTTGAAAGCGAACGCGCCTGGGTGATCACACACGTGTGCTGTAGTAGTTGCGACGGTCATTAGTGAACAAGCCGTGTGGCCGTGGCGGCCCTCAGTGTGCTCGCATTGCCTCATATTTATCCCCTGGTCTTCTCTCATATTGACTCTGGGCTTGACAGTGTCACTGGCTTTGGCCAAAGGGGTGCTATCAGACACGACTAGCAGAGGTTTGCGAAATATTGTACGCTGGGACTGCTCCTCTCTTGGTGTTCTCGGGACCCCCCGCAATTGCTAAGCTGTGAATGCACCTTGGTGATGGCAGCACGTGCCTGGGTTAGGCAGCTGTAGGCATGTGGCCCAGACTGCCGACCGCCAGCACCAACCACCAGACGGGAATGAAGCCCTCTCTGCCAGCCGGTGCCAGACAACCTACTGGCTGGTTATGACTACATGAGCGAACCCGGGTGTGTCCAATAGAACTGCCCAGCCTTGCCCAGCCCAAGCTATAGACTCACAGGCTCATGAACTGATAAAGTGTTGTTGTTTTAAGCCACTAAGTTTGGGGATTTTCTTCTATTGTGGTAAAATATATGTTACATAAAATTGGCCATTTGAACTTTTGATTTTGGCCTTACTGCATGGCATGTGGGTTCTTAGTTTCCTGACCAGAGATCAAACCTGTGCCTCCTGCAGTGGGAGCATGGTGTCTTAACCACCAGACCACCAGGGAAGTCCCCACTTGAACCATTTTTAAGTGTACTGTTGAGTGGCATTAAATACCTTTGCATTGTTGTGCCACCGTCCCCACCATCCATCTCCAAAACTTTTTCATTATTTGTGATGGTTCTTTGCATAGCAAAGCTCACTGATTTATATGCTGTGGGGGTTGCCCCCACCTCCCTGACTGTCCCACAGTAATAAGTCTGCCTCTGAGGGGAGACAGACAGGAGGCTCAGGCTGGGGCATGGGAGTCTGGACCGTGACCCAACCTGAGTTGAAATAAAAGGAGCTCCTAGTGTTTCAGCTCTGGCCAACCCCAACCCCCACTCCCATCCTCAGCGAGCTCAAGGCTTCTGACAGCCCCACTGTGGAGCCTGCCTGCTTCACAGGAGTCAACGACAGAGGTGCTAGGTGATTCAGAGCAACACTGGCCTCTAGGCTTCAGGCACATTCATTGAGGATACTGAAGAAGCAGGAAGAAGGACCTATGGCATCTTCATAGTGGAAGGATCTTGCAAAACACAGGCAGGCCCTCTGATGACCTCAGGGAGGGACATCCTGGTACTGGTGTTTACAGAGTCACCGCCCCCAGCTTAGTGCCTGACCTTGTGCTCAGGGGATGAGCTGTGTGACTCTGAGTGAGTCACTTACATCTTCCCAGCCTCAGTTTTTTCACCTGTTAAGTGAAAATAATGGCAGCACCCTATCTTGGGGTGAGGATTAGATGGACACGTTAGCAGATGCTCAGTTAATATATGTGGCAGGCCAGGTTCTCCACCCCCACCCCAACTTACCATCTTTCCTCATCCTTTGTGGAAATGGGTCTTTAGAAAGAAAAGAGATAGGGACTTTGTCAGCATCAGAAATTATGCCTTGAGAGGAGCCTTCAGTACTGGCTGGAGAAGCGCTCATTTGTCTTTTGGATGTTCAGGCTGAAGATCTATAGTTTTTTCAGCCTTGATGTTCAGGTGGCTGAGAGTATAGAAATAAATGTGGGGGGAGGGAAAAGGGAGGAGGGCAAAGAACTTTTGGCTGTGGGCCAGACCTGTAATCTTCATTTTCTTCAGTAATAGAATTCCTGATTTTTTGTTTGTTTGTTTTTTGGCCCCACTGTGTGGCATGTGGGATCTTAGTTCCCCAACCGGGGATCAAACCTGTATCTCCTGCAGTGGAAGTGCAGAGTTTTAACCACTGGTCCGCCAGGCAATTTCTAAGAATTCCTGATTGTTAGTTTTGCACATAGTCATCTAGACTAAAGATGATGTTTTCCACCCGCTCTTACTACTAGGTATGGCTACATGACTAAATATTAGCCAATAGGATATGTCATGTACTGAGACACCTTTCATGAACTTCCTTAATAGGATCATGCCCTTTACTCTTCTTTATTACTCTCAACATCCTACTGTCTGGAATGCAGATGTGATGGTTGGAGCTCTAGACACCATTTTGAACAATGAGGACAAGGCCATCCCCCACCCACCCACCCAGGTATGGCAGAGCAATGAACTGGATGGAACATGAGTCCCCACTCCCATTGCTTTTGGTGTGTAACACCTCAGACTTCCTGGCTTAAAAGAGCCATTTTACTGTGCTCATAGATTATGTGGGTCAGGAATTTGGGCAGGGCTTGGCTAGGCAATTCTTTCACCCTTGGTGGTATTGACTAAGGTCACTCAGTGGTACTCATTGGGTGAAGGACTAGTCTGGAAGATCCAACACAGCTTCATTTGCATGTCTGGGCCCCAAAATGGATGACTAAGATTAGAACTGCGCTTCACATCTTCACAACATGGTAGCCTCAGGGTAATTGGGTGCCTTCCATGAGCCCCAAGCAGGAATACTCCAGTGAACAAGGAGGAAACTGCATGACCTTTTAGGACCCACTCCCCCAAATCTCTCAGCATCAGTCCTGCCAACTTTATTGGCCAAAAACAGTCATGTCTGCTCAGGGTCAAGTGGAGGGGAATTAGATTTCCCATCTTGATAGGAAGAGGGTCAGGATCACATCATACAAGAGCACGAGGGATGAGAAATTCGGTGGTGGTCAGTGCTGGAAAATACCACCTGCCTAGTTCCCTTAGTTTCAGGGAGAAAGCCACCATACCAGCCCCAACCACCTAGCTTGGAATTTGAGTGAGAAATATACTTTGACTCCTTAAGACACCTTATTTTTTTCTTTTTTAAAAAATATATTTATTTTTTAATCGAAGGATAACTGCTTTACAGAATTTTGTTGTTTTCTGTCAAACATCAACATGAATCAGCCTTATGTGTACATATGTCCCCTCCCTCTAGAACCTCCCTCCCATCTCAAGACACTCTTATTTTTGACCTTTGTTACTCAGAAATAACCCTTGTGTTAATCACAGAGACCTGCTCTGTGTGGACTTTTAAGAAACTTAAAAAAAGTGAAGAACTGTTTAGCCATCTCCTGGACTCTATGTGAATTAGTGTTCAACTCAAAGTTCTCCTTTTCTAAGTGGTGGACAGGACTTCCACCTTCCTGCCCTGTCCTTCAGGGGCTACTGACTGGAAAAGATCTCCTCCTTTAAACCAACACACTGTTCTCAGGCTTAGTTGGAGAGTTGTGTGTTGGCTCGGGGTTAAGACCTTATCCTTAGGCCCTTATCTCCAAACCCTCAGGCTCTGTCCCTGGTGGAGGTGGAAAAGAAAGAAAGAAAGTAAAGTAACTCAGTCGTGTCTGACTCTTTGCGACCCCATGGACTGTAGCCTACCAGGCTCCTCCCTCCATGGGATTTTTCCAGGCCAGAATACTGGAGTGGGTTTCCATTTCCTTCTCCAGGAGATCCTCCCAACCCGGGGATTGAACCTGGGTCTCCTGCATTGTAAGCAGACACTTTACCATCTGAGCCACCAGGGGGTGGAAAGGTAGTGATTTTATTATTTGCCTGAAGTAAAGAAAAGCTAT
The DNA here is from genome assembly GCA_007570785.1 of Antilocapra americana. Taxonomy (NCBI): domain Eukaryota; kingdom Metazoa; phylum Chordata; class Mammalia; order Artiodactyla; family Antilocapridae; genus Antilocapra; species Antilocapra americana. The sequence continues at coordinate 1,762,366 of ML664662.1, forward strand.
GACCAACCTAGATAGCATATTAAAAAGCAGAGACATTACTTTGCCAACAAAGGTCTGTTTAGCCAAAGCTATGGTTTTTCCAGTAGTCATGTATGGATGTGAGAGTTGGACCATAAAGAAAGCTGAGCACCGAAGAACTGATGCTTTTGAACTGTGGTGTGGAGAAGATTCTTGAGAGTCTCTTGGACTGCAAAAAGATCAAACCAGTCTGTCCTAAAGGAAATCAGTCCTGAATATCCATTGGAAGGACTGATGCTGAAGCTGAAACTCCAATCCTTTGGCCACCTGATGCGAAGAACTGACTCATTTGAAAAGACCCTGATTCTGGGAAAGATTGAAGGCAGGAGGAGAAGGGGATGACAAAGGATGAGATGGTTGGATGGCATCACAGACTCAATGGACATAAGTTGGAGCAAGCTCTGGGAGTTGGTGATGGACAGGGAAGCCTAGTGTGCTGCAGTCCATGGAGTCCAACATGACTGAGTGACTGAACTGAACTGAACTGAAGTTTCCAATTCCAGTGTGTGCGTGTGGGGGGGGGGGGGGGGGGGGGGGGGGAGGTGGAGAGGGCAGTGAGGCCCAATGGGAGGCCAGTCCCCAGGGCAGCCAGGACCTCTGTCACAGGGCCAGGGGCATGCTTGGTCCCACAGGTTGTTTCTGGCAGCCTTGGGCTGAAGCTCAGGTGGCCCTGGGCTCGGAAGCGGGTGAGTGTTGTGGTGGTGATTGTGGGTAGAAATGTTCCAGGCACCCCATTGCCCAAAGCAAGTCACAGGTGCAGGCCAAAGTCAAGGAGTGGGGAAATAGACTCCACTTTCAGTGAGAAAACTGGAGTAGAAAATGGCAACCCATTCTGGTATTCTTCCCTGGAGAATTCCATGGAGGTGCCTGGTGGGCTACAGTCCATGAGGTCACAAGGAGTCAGGCACAACTGAGTGACTAAGCACAGTGAGAAAAACTGCAAAATCACATGTCAAGGGGCTTAGGGGTACTATTCTAATGCAAGGAGGGGAGAGGAATGGGGGAACAATGATCCATCAACTGCTCTATCCAGCAACCTGTAAACCAGCCATTAAAACTGAACCAACCTCCTGAATTCCTATGTTAGTGGTTCCAAAATATGTGTGTGTGTGGTGGGGAGTGAGTAGGGAAGATGAGGGGCCCTCTCTCCATCCCCCCTGAACCCCTGCCCTAACCCAAGTGCCTTGTAACTTGCTGCTTTGGGCTCGATAAATATTTGTTGACTGACTGATAAATACAGGCTGACATTCATGGGGACAAAGCGAATCCCACTGGGGCTTGGCTTGAATGTCAATGAGTCTGACAATGATCTTGCTGTGAGTACAGGCACGACACACCCACCCCACACCCGCCCCTGCCACTTCAGGTGCTATGGCAGGAATGGAGTTTCTGGTGGTCCTTGTTGCTTTTTTTTTTTTTTTGACTATCTCAAATTGGCCCATCTGGTGGTTCTGGTATGTCTGGTCCAAGACACATATTTTGCCCTTGATTCCCCCCACGTGGGGAGAGTGTCTGGGGCTGGCACGGTGCTCCCACCCACCATAAACTTCCGAGCTGTCTGCACTGCCCAAGTGTTTCTGGGCTTCCGGTGTCAGTGTATGGCAGCCAGCGGGGAGATGTGTTTTCGGAGGCGGTTATCTATGTCAAGACGTCAGCTGCTGTGGGTGACGGCAGGATGTGTGCAAGGCACGGTCTGCGCCGGGAGCAGTGGGGATAAGACACACGTGTCTGCCAGATGCTGGGGCTGTGAAACCAGGGGCGGGGTGTGCGTGTGATGGGGTGGTGGAAAGGATTGGGGAGTGGCTTGGCGTGGGGGAAGCAGCTGCCTCTCCCTAGTCATTTAGGACCTGCGAGGTCCAGTCAAATACTGATGAAGAGCTGCCAGAAGAAGAGGAGGGGGCCGTATCCCTGTGCTTCCCAAGGGGGAGAGCCAAGAGTGGGAACCAGCAGGAGCCAGGACGGCTGGTCTCATTTGTTTTTATTCTTGTTTTAAAATAATTATTATTTCTTCCCAGTGATCAAAGTAAATCACGCCCTATTGTGGAAAATTTGGAACCTATGGAGAAGTGTAACAAAGACGTGGAAAAACCACCTATAATCCCTAGCAAGACATCATGGCAGTGAACATTTAACAGATCTCTTTCTAGCCTGTTATACATGTACACACAGCATAGTGGTTGAGAGTATGGGAGAGGAATCTTACTCTTTGGGTTCAAATGTGTGCCCTGTGACATTAGCTGTGTCAGTTTTGCATAAGGTATTTAACTTCTCTGTGCCTCAGCTTTCTCATCTTTAAAATGGGGATACCAATAGTACTTACCATAGAGGGATTTTGCAAGGATGGAATGAGATAATTCCGTAAGTGCTGGCACACAGTAAGTGCTCAATAAATGCTCTGTCTTATCAGCCAATTTCCATATATCACAAATTAGATCAAATCCTTAAAAAATGTTGACTGCTACCACTGAATGTTTTACTATAAGCATTTTCCTGTACCATCAAAAACTCTTCAAGAGCATCATTTTGTTTTTTACTGTTATCTTTATTTTATTGAAGCACAGCTGATTTACAATGTTAATTTCTGTTGTATAGCAGAATGACTCAGTTACACACACACACACACACACACACACACACACACACACACACACACGCATACATTTTTTTCCATGATGGTTTATCACGGGATATTGAATATAGTTCCCTGTGCTATACAATAGGACTTGGTTGTTTATCCATTCTATCTGTAATAGCTTACATCGGCTTAATCCCCAACTCCCAATCCATCCTTTCTTCACTGCTCCCCCCAACCCTTGGAAACCACAAATCTGTTTAGAACATCATTTTATATAGCTTTTTTGCACTCCATGGATTCATCTTAATTAGCAGTTTTCTTGTTGCTAGACATGGATGCTGTTCTCAATTTTTGTTAATATAAATAATACTGCAATGAACATCTTTGTCAGGGGCTTCTTGAATTTGCTAACATTTCTTGTTTTGAAAGTACAATATACTTGGTATAGAAAACCATTGGAAAATACAGAAGAATATAAAAAAAGAAAATAAAAATTATCATTGAGAGAGAGAAATTGAGAAAAGAGATTTTCTTCCCAGGAAGAAGTTGTCTGGGCCACTCTGCAGTCTGTCCTAAGAGACTCCACCCAGCCCTGGCAGCATAAACACAGCCAGAGTTAAATAACAACCCAAGACAATATGTAGGACGTCATAGGGCTTTAAGTGATTAATTGCCAAGTCAGTTTCCTAACCAGCAGTGTTTGCTCCAAGTGACCAGCTGGGACAGGGAGAGCCTTTAAGGTTTTTAAAGAACGCTTTGTTCTGCTATGTGACAGGTTTCTCAGCGTCTTTACCAGCCAGGAAGCTTTCTTTCCTAAGGGCCTCTAGGACAAGTTCAGTTCAGTTCAGTTCAGTTCAGTCACTCAGTTGTGTCCAACTCTTTGCAACCCCATGGACTGCAGTGGGGGGCTCTAAATCATCCTCCATCAAGAGGCCCCTCTCCCTCACCCGATCCTCTGGCCCTAGTCAATCTGGGAACTGCCCCAGAAGTGAGAGCCTGCTCTGGCTTTGGCCATCTCCCCAGATCTCCTCTGAAAGCCCTCAATATTCTGCTGCTCACCCTGCTCTCCACCACCCACTGGAGGAGGTTCTAGGGCAGGTCTGTAAAGGATGTACCCAACCCAGAGTGGGTTCAGAGGGGGAGAGATGGCTTTGAAGAAAGAACCTGGGGCCTGTTAGGAGCTTTGAAAGGGATATGGGTTATGTAGCGTCGAGGAGCTCCGATACAGGGGACATAATGGCAGACTCAACAAAACTGGCCACCACTGATTTCTCCCAGCCCTGTGAGTTCTCGCTGTTCCTCCCATCCAAAAGAAGAAACAGTGAGTCTGTTATCCCCTCCCCTTGAATCTGGGTTGGCCTTGTGACCTGCTTGGGCCAACAGAATTCAGCAGAAGCGTTGTTATATGACTTCTGAGCTAGGGCCTTAAGAGGTCTGGTAGCGTCTGTGTTGGTTCCCTCAAAGAGAACCGCCAGGTTAAGATCCTGGGCTATCCTGTTGGCAAGACAGGCAGAGTAGAGAAGAGAGCCACCTCACCCAACAGCTGGCACTGACTGCCAAAGATGTGAATGAGCCCATCTGGGATGTCCCAGACTCAGCCAAATTCCCAGCTGAGTATGGTTGCATGAGTGACTCCAGCCAATGTGGAACAGAAGAACCGCCCATTGAGCCAAACCAACCCATCAATCGTGAGAAAAAGTCAGTTGTTTTATGGCACTGAGTTTTCAGGTGCTTCTCAGGCAGCAGTAGATAACTAAAATGCTGCTATTTCAAATACAGCTGACCCTCCAACAACAGTGGTTTCAACTGTGAATCTGTGTCCACTCACATGCAGATGTTTTTCAGTAAACGCGTACTACAATACCACACAATCCACGGTTGATTGAATCTGCAGATGCAGAGCTGTGGAAAAGGTGAGCTGATGGTAAAGTTACATGTGGATTTTTGACTGTGTGGGTCCAGCACTCCTAACCCCCATGTCATTCAGAGGTCAACTGAGGGCTGTTGGTGGGAGGGGAGTGAGATAGTCCTTTGCCGGCCCCCTTGGAGCAGAGCAAGGGAGCAGCCCCTTTTGGCCCAGTAGAGGTGGGGACTCTGAGACACTGAGAGCCGTCTAATTAGACCATGTGAGACCTTGGCACATTCTCTTCAGGGCACAAGGGGAAAGGACAGGCTTGCTTGTTGGCATCTTGAAGGGGACCCCGGGGACCAGAAAACTGGCACATTATCCCACGCTAAGCTTCTTCAATTCTTTGTTCTCCTTTACATTCATTCCGTCTGCTTCTGCCACAGGGAACTCTGCCACCCCATCACAAGTCCCCACTGGAAGGCAGAGCCAGCCCTCCTCCCTATCTATTCCATCTCCAGGGGCTTTTCTTCACCTAGGTATTTTTCAAGTTCAAATGTCACCTCCGAAAGCTTTTCATGTGACCTTGCCTTCTTTGGAACCTATGACCTTTATCAGCTACAGTACCTGGATGGCGAGTTCTCTTAAGAAAGGGGTCCTGTTTCATTTATTTCTGCATCCACTCAGTGTCCAACTCTTGGCCACCCCATGAACTATAGCCCACCAGGCTCCTCTGTCCATAGGATATTCCAGGCAAGAATATTGGAGTGGGTTGCCATTTCCTTCTCCAGGGGTGTGCTCAGTTGCTCAGTCTTTTCCAGCTCTTTGTGACCCCATGAACTGTAGCCCACCAGGCTCCTCTGTCCTAGCACAGGACTGATGACTTGGGCTTGATCCAGGGGTTTGGAGTTAGCAAGCAGATCACACGCCTCGAGGCTGAATCTTTTACTTCCTCACCATATCCGGGCAGGAGCTAGCTCCGTGAGGACCAGCTTGGAACAAGGGGGTGAGGACAGGGCAACTCCGGGAGGGATCACCTGAATTCAGCAGCCAGTGGCTAGTTTGTCACATCTGTTCTCTGAGTCTGTGGGCCCCATGAGTGTTCAGGAGGGCCTCTGTCAAGTCGGCTGTGGAATCTGGAGAATCTTCTTCAGAGAAGCAGGATGTGCGTGTACACACACACACACACACACACACACACACACACACACACACACACA
>ML664662.1:1768034-1867844 GCA_007570785.1 Antilocapra americana
ACACACACACACACACACACACACACACACACACACACACACACACAGACTCAGCACTCAAGCACGGAGACTGCCTCAGGGGAGACAGTGTCTGCAGGAACCAGACTCCACAGCCTCCCCAGGGACTCGTCATCACGTTGCTCGTCAAAGTGTCACTTGTCAGGCGCGGTTCTAGCTCAGCGGAACTCACCCCCTCACTCACACTGAAGGAAGGGCCTCAGAGGGGAGTGGGCTCCGCAGAGTTTGCCGGCAGACGCTGCCTGTCTTGTCCTTGGCAATTTCTTGGCCCGGCCCCAGAAAGCCTAATGAGCCGGTGGCATGAAGAACAGCCACCGTGGTGGTTATCAGAGGTGCCCATGCAGGGCTTCGGGAATCAGCCCTGTCCTCTGCCGCGGGCAGGCGTCACTCCATCTAATTCCCAGCAATTCCTGGAGAGGAGCAGGTCTGAGCAGAACTTGTCCTCCCCTTTGTGCACAAAGAGAAGGGAGAAGAAAAGAAAAAGGGGTCTCGGGTCACTCAGGCAGCAGCAAGGAGGGGATGGGAGTCGGGGGAGATGGTCTGAGGGCAAGTGAGTCAGGCAGTGGCCTTTAGCTTGCAATGGCCTCAGGCCTGCTCTGAGCTGTCTCTCTGTAGACAGGGAGCTCTGTTGCCAGTTTTGCTTTAGGAGCTGCTCGTGGAATTCAACTTGGGGTCTAACCAGCAGCCCCTTTGCTCTGCCTCCTGATGGCCCAGAGTGGCCAAGCCCGTGCACAGCCTTCCCTGAGAAAGGCCTGGACCAAGTTGTGCAAACACTCCTGAATTATACATGTAGTGAGTGCCCAGCCATGTAAGGTCTGAATTCTAGAAGGCAAACAGAGGAACGAATGCTATGCCAGACCATCAGTCTTCCTCATCAGGCTGGGACTTTTTGTCCCCCTCTTCCCAAGGCATTTCTTCCACAAATATGTCCTGAGTCTCCGTTATGGGCTTGGTCCAGGCACAGGGGTGTGATGTTGAGTGAGGGAGCTTGGCTTTGACCCCCGTGGGCCAACCGGTCTGTAGGGAATATTACACGTGCAATCCTGGGGAACTGCGAACCATGGCAGCACACAGCAGGGACCCCCAACCTATTCGGGGATGGGGGTGTCAGGGAAGGCTTCCTGAAAGAAAGCCTTTTCTTTCATCCAGACTTTTCAGTGGAGATTTCAAAGAGAATCAGCATTCTCAGAGTTGACAGTGTGTGCAGACCTGGGGCATGGAGGGGTGCTGGAGTGGGTGCTGGGTGGCCATGGCCTGAGATGTGAGTTGGAGAAGAGGATACGTTAATTGCTGATGGGGAGGGTTAGGCTGCGGATTAATCTCTAGAGTTGCACTGTACAATACGGTAGCTACTAGCCACGCTCAATTATCTCAATTAATTAAAATAAAACTATCCAGTTCTTTGGTCACACTAGCCACATTTTAAGTGCTGAAGAGCCATATGTGGCTAGTGGCTAGGAAAGCATAGCACAATTCTATCATTGTGAAAAAGATCTACCATAGATCTCTGCCCTAGAGTTGGAGCCTCTGGGACTCAGAGTTCAAGAACGGGATTGGCCATGAGGTGAGCGAGAGGATGCTCTTCCCTTGGCACTGGAGTGCAGATGGACAGGGTGGTGAGATGCTTGGGTGGGGGCTGGGCCCTTATCTGTGACTCCCGAGGTCTCCATGAAGTTGGAGCTGAGTGGAGAGAGGAGTAGGTGTGTGGAGGGTGGGAGAGAACTGGCTAGGAAGATGCTACAGGATTAGCAGGTGTGGTGGTGCAGACCAGCAAAGCAGAGCGATTTTTTTTAACATTGAGCTAGGCCATGTCTTGGGAGTTGGCCCAGAGAATGGCCAACACATCATAGTGGGCTGATGTGTATCTAAGCAGCTGTGGCAATGGGCTATGGGAACTGAGGACCCTCAAAAGTGGTGGTGGGCTGAGCAGATGGAGCCCCGAGGGGGTGATTCTGTGTACTGTGGCAAGCAGCTCCATGTGCCCAGGAGGTGGGGGCTGAAGAGAAGTCACTTGAGTGCTCCCACCATCTATTATCTATAGCTCCAGCTATCTATCTATTCTATCGGAGAAGGCAATGGTACCCCACTCCAGTACTCTTGCCTGGAAAATCCTGTGGACGGAGGAGCCTGGTAGGCTGCAGTCCATGGGGTTGCCAAGAGTTGGACATGACTGAGCGACTTCCCTTTCACTTTTCACTTTCATGCACTGGAGAAGGAAATGGAAACCCACTCCAGTGTTCTTGCCTGGAGAATCCCAGGGACGGAGGAGCCTGGTAGGCTGCCGTCTATGGGGTCACACAGAGTCAGACACGACTAAAGAGACTTAGCAGCAGCAGCATCTATTTACTACTACTGGGTCGCAAACTCTCCCCAAACTTAGTGATTTTCAACATCAACATTTAGTTTGCTCATGAATCTGCTACTTAGGCAGTGCTTGGCAGGGATAGCTTGTCTGCTCCACTCAGTGTCAGCTGGGTAGCTTAAAGGGTCATGCCACTTGGCATTGACTAGGGTGGATCAAAGGAATCATTTGAAGGCTCGCTCTTTCATGTAACTGGTGGCTGGTGCTGGCTGTCAGCTGGGACATTAGCTGGAACATCAGACTGTTGGCTGGAACACTACCTTGGCTTCTTCATGTGGCCTGGGCTTCCTTACAACATGGTGGCTGGATTCCAAGGATGACCATCCCAGGAGAGAAACAGAGTCAGATGGATGCCATATCACCTTCTATGACCTAGACTAGGAAGTCTGCAGTATCACTTAGGCCACATTCATGGAGGTGTAGTCACGAAGGCCAGACCGGGTTCAAGTGGAGGAAGACGCCTACCCTTAAAGGGAGCTAGTGGTAAGGTTCTAGAAGGGCATGTGAGACCAGAAATATTGCTGTTGCCAGTTTTTGGAAAATACGATATGGCACAGAACCCAAGAAGTGAGAAGCTACTGCTTCCGGGAGAGATGAAGAACTTGGACTGAGTTCAAATTCCTTCAATTCATTCATACAACTAATATGTATTGAGCACCTCCTTCACTCCAGGCTCAGTTTCAGGTGCTGGGGATCCAAGATAGACAAAAATCCCAGTCTTTATGTAGATTACATGGTAGTGGGGAAGACTGATAATAAACAAACAGGAGCTTACTATATCAGGCAATGCTAAGCATGAATGATGGTCAGCAATGGAAAGTGCAGAATGGAAGGAGGGTAGAGGTTGGACCAGCCAGGGCCTCCCAGGAGCCTGGATTTTCAGATTTTCCCTAGAGGGTGGAGGGTCTGCAGACTACAGGGAGGAGCAGTAGTTTCTAGCCATTCCTTTGAATGTTGTATACCAGTCTGGCTTCCCAGGTAGCTAGTGGTAAAAAATCCACCTGCCAATGCTGGAGACACAGGTTGGATACCAGGTGGGGAAGAGCCCCAGGAGGAGGGCATGGCAACGCACTCCAGTATTCTTGCCCGGAGAATCCCATGGACAGAGAAATCTGGCGAGGGGCAGTCCATGGGGTCGCAGAGTGGGATTCGACTGAGCACACACACATCCCAGTTACCCAGCTGGCCGGGCCAGATAAACTTCCACAGGGTGCAACAAAAGGGGCCTCCAAGGTCATCAGCTAGTTAGAAACAGTGCAAGAACCAGGCGGGCAAAACTGGGGGAGCGTTTGACCCCGCACACCCCAGGGAACTCTTCCTCCTGTCCAGACCCGGGGATTCTTGGAGAAGGGAACCCCAGCGTGTGTCTAGCCGCCATGGTTCTCTTAGTACAAGAAGCTGAAAGGGCCAAGGAGGAGCGGGTTTGAGCTGGAAAGGGCTCAGGGAGAAAAGAACGCGGGGTTTAATTTGACTCAGCGAACCCTTTCCGGACCAGCAGGTGCAAACCCTCAGAGGTGGCTGCCCGTGGCCTGGGGAGCTCGGCGGAAGCATGGTCTCAGAGGAAGGGTGGAGGGGGCAATCCAGAGTCTGTCCTCCCCCTACATCTTTGCGCCTGCCGGACAACCTGCCCTCGCTGGAAAGCCAAGGGGACTAGGCTGCGGGTGATGTGAGGCTAGGAGGGGGATGGAGAGTCCGGGAGGGGCGGAGGGGGAGGTGGGGGGCCGACCCGGGCGGGGCAGAGGCTTCGTTGGGGGCGCGGCGACGGGGGGAGATTGGGGGCCCCCCGCGGCATCTCGGACCACAAAGGGCGGGGGAGCTTGGCCAGGCGGTAGCAGCGAGCAGTATTGATCGAGGGGCGGGTGCAGCGAGCGCGCCGAGAGCGGCTCCATCCATTAGGGCCGCTGTTCGCCTCCAATTAGAAAAAAAATCATTACTCAGCAGCCAGCAGCGGCCTGCGCGCCGCCCGGGACCGCCTGCGAGCGAGCGAGCGAGGGAACGGCGGGCCTCCCCCTACTCCCGAGCTCCCCACCCCCAGCCCCCGGCGCCCCGCCTCCCCCGGCCCTAATGACAACTATTAGAACTGCCTCCCCGCACCCACCGCCCGGCGAGCACAAAAGCGCGAGATTCATTTGGTAATCGGGGTAATTACAGCGGGGCGCGGGGGCGCACGCGGCGATGGCGGGCGCGCCGGCGGAATGCTAAGGGGCTGGGCGCGCCGCCCGTTCCCACCCCGTCGCCCTCCCCGCCCGGCCCCTCACCCGATCGGCGCCCGGGGCCACGTCTCCTCCGCCCCTGCCCTTCCTCCCCTGTTCAGCCGCGGGAGGGGGCTCCCCGGGGGCTCTTGGGCGCAGAACCAAAAGCCTCCCCTGGCACCCTGCTCCCCCTGCCACCCCCCGGGCTCCGACCGGCTAGCCATTGCCCTCGGCCACGTGGCCTGCGGCGCTCAGGACAAGATTTGCTATGTCCGGGAGCCAGAGAACCCTTCCGAGGTCCGGACGCATAATAAATACCGTTTGTAATGTATTTACTCTGCTGCCCCCAGTTAATTTACACACCCGAGCCGCGCCGTAGGCCCTCCCCCTCGTGCGCGCCCCGGCCTGTCGTTCCTACTTACAGGCGCGAGGCGCTGTCCCCAAAGAGGGCCTTTTTTTTTTTTTTTTGAGAGCTTTAGGATGGATGCAACGTGTCATTAAACCTGAAAGGGGCTGTTACTTATCTGTAATGGTGTTTTCCACAGGCCTTTCTCCTTACCTGCGCGGGGGCCCGGGTACCACCTGGGTGGTGGATGGGGGTAGGAGTGCCCCGAGGCTCGGGTGGGATGGCTGAGCGGATGGGATGGCTGAGCGGGTGGGATGGCTGAGCAGGAGGTGGCTGAGGCGTCGATGGAACCCACCCAGTCCCCAAATCGCTGGCACACAGATGCCGAGGCCCCACTGCCCACAACCTGGGGGCAGCCCCGCTTTGGCCCTGTACTGTGCTGGATCCCGATGAGGGTCCCTCCTCTAGAGCAGCCTAGACCAGCATTGTGTTAGTGAGCCCCTCAGAAACGCTCAGATGTGAGGGACAGAGGAGCCTGGCCGCTACAGCGCCTGAGGTCGCAAGGAGTCGGACACACTTGGCGACTGAACAGCAACAGAAATGCTTCCCCCTTCTTAGCCTACAAGAACTGCAGCCTCTGGGTTGGCCATTCTTGCAGCGGTAAGGCCCTGTGTGACTGGCACTGGACGGCCCTTATCTGGGGCGAGTTCCCATCTGGCTCTCTGGGAAGCAGGCTGGTCTTCCGCACAGGACTTATCTTGTTGGGAAACAGAGCTGTGTGCTGGAGGCAGGCCCGGGGAATGGAATGCTCACTCGGCCTTGTGTGTTCTTAATGACCCAGAACTGAGTCCTCCCCCCCCCCTTAACCCTTCCCTGCCCATCTCGGCTGGGAGATTCCCTTATCCTGCTGTAATGGCATGGAGATTCCTCACCCATCCAGGGGCTGCCTGGTGGACCTCAGCTACAGCTGGGTAAAACTTTAGCCTGGCCTCCTACCACTAGGGGTGGGTGGGGCATTCACCCCCGTTTTGGAGGGTTTGGAGGAGTAATTGTAATGCCCTGAAAGTCTGGGTGACGTATATATATATATGTATATATATAAGAGTTGGTAAGCATATATATTTTTTTTCTGAGAAGAGGGTTCTTAAAGGGAGCTGAGATTGCCCCAAAGGTTAAGAACCACCTACTGAGCCATTTCACCTTGCTCAGATCTTATCTCTGAGCCCAACTTCATTATCAGGAAGAATGAGGCTGCTCCACAGTGGTTGTTGTGATTAAAACAATGAGATAATGCTTTAATATTTGTAAACTGTGCAGGGTTCTACAAAGATAAATTATTCATGATGCCAAAGATGGCTCTGTGTGTGTGTGTTTTGTGCGTGCGTGCATGTGCTCATGTATTTGTGAAATGGCCAGTACAGGGGGAGTGTGTGTGTGTGGAGGGTCATTTGGATTACATTCTCTATTTTAGGGAACTTCCGAACCCCTCATGTCGGTACCTTGGGGGTAGGGGGGGTGGGTGGGTAGATCTTCCTGCTGCAGCCTCTTTGGTCCTCAGGAGACTCGCAACCTCTCTTGGGTACACAGTCCTTACTCGCTCAGAGCAGGTTCTTAGTACACCTTTGAGGAATAATCAAATCAATGGGTAGCTGAGTGGTCTCGGCCACCCCACCTCCCTTCTGGACTTGCAAATACGACTGGGACCTTTTCCAACTTGAATGTATTTATCTCTGGGGATAGAGGCCCCTCAGTCCCCAAGTCCTTTCTGACTTCGAGAAGCTCAAAGATGAAAACAACCAGAATCCAAGGGTGTTCAGACTTGAGACAGGACAGATGAGGTGACGGCTGATTCTCTTTGTCCACACACTGAGATGAAAAGGGGGGAAAGTTTGTCTGTGGTCAGGAGACCAGGCTTAGAGCCAGGGCTGTAACCCTGTACCATCCCTGATATACCCTCTTGCCTTGGCACAGAAGCACTGTGGCAGCCATGGGAGGGCACTACCCAGGCTTCCCTTCAGTGGAGAAGTTTCTGGAAGGGGTGCTCTTAGCTGACAGCCCCCAAATGCTGCACCTTCAGTATTCACAGCAGCTGAGGGGGCCACAGGCCCCACCCAGGGACAGCAGACAGGGCCACCAGAGCTGGGCCATCGAGCCAGACATGGGATGTCTCTGATGGGCAGTCTTTGCTCCGGGGCTCCCCATTAGCCTGACTGAGACTTTCTCAGAGCTGCGCTGTGTCTGAGGTTCTTCTCATCCTTTCTTCCTTCCTTTCCCATTGTTTTTCAGGGATCAGGCCTGCATCTTGTCCTGAAGGCTCTCCCACCTACTCCTGCTCCCTCCTCCTGATCCTTGGCATATTACTCCCAATACATATCCTGAACTTGATTCCATTTTGGTATCTGGTACCTGGAGGACCCGAACTGCCACAGGGATGAGCACTCAGACTCCTGTGCCCTCCAGCATTTCATATAGAACCCTTGTGTGCATAGGGTCACATAGACTCAAGGGTGGAGCTCAGAGCTCTCAGTCACTCCTTTGCCCCTGTAGCAGACTGTTGTAGGCATCAGACGCTCTCCCACGCATCTCTAAGGCCAGGTGGCATGCTGCCACACTTGGGTGATCATGCTGCTTGTGACTTGTATTTATTCTTCCTGGGCGCCTGGATACCGTCAGACTCATCTCTGCCCAGGGCCCCTACTGCCAAAAAGGCTGCTCTACCCATCAGCTTGCAGCTCTTGGAAAGTCAGTCCTCAGGCCTGACTGAACTGTGAGTGAGGCCCAGAGTTTTTGAATGGCCACTTTGAGCGTGAATCCGACAGTTGAATGCCAACCCTGCAAATTTGTACATCAAGTCAGAGGCTCCCCTGACTGGCTTTTTCCTGATGTCAGGGTGAGCAGGAGTCTGGGCAGCCCTGCTCTTTAGAGACACTGAGCAAAATCAGATTGAAAGGAAGGGAATCAGGAGAAAAAGTAACATTGGAAAACAAAAGAACTGTTAGGCTCTCTGCCTGCTCCTGGAATGGCAGTCAGCAGCCCAAAAGCAGATGAAGTGGAGGGCTGTTTTTTTTTTAAGGCAGGGTCATAGGTCATTAGCTCAGAGAATGTGTTCTATTTGACATAAGGAGAGTGGTAAATTTGAGGCCCGGAAGCATTCTCTGGTCTGGGTGAGGCAGTCCACAGATGCTATTTGCCAAGGAGAAAGGACAGTCTCCTGTCCTGCCAGCACCTCTGTCCATGCCTCCACCTTTCTAAAGAGGGTACACCTGTGAACTCTCACTTCCGCCGTCACTGGCAGCTCTGAAGTCTTGCGGGACCAAGGCCAGCACCCAGTGACCTGAGTTGTAAAGCTTCGAAGACAGCTAGTGCCACCCCAACCCAGGCAGGCTATTTGTTTTGTTTTTCTCCCCCGAGTCAGACTGTACTTGGTGGTGCCAGGGTGCAGCCCCGTGGCCAAAGGCTTGGGGACAGTTCCTTTGGTTATAGAGGGGCGGTGGTGTTTGGGTGTCAAGGGATATCTCCAAACCCTGTCAGGGGACCCCCGGAACTGTGGTTCTCCCCAGTTGTGGGGTGAAGAGACCCAGAGGCCATAGGGGAGAAACTCGAAGAGGACGTGCTAATCCTGTAGTCCGCATCCATTCTTGCCAGTCCCCCAGACGTCAGTTACAGATGGAAGGATGCAAGGGGGCAGCCAGCCAAACCTGCGGAGAGCTGGGCAAGCTGCCTCAGATTACAGCGCGTTAGCTCTGAGCGCATCATCGCCCCAGGCCCTCTGGATCAAAGGCCCGCTCCTCTGGCTGCACTCAACTTCATCCACTTCTCCAGACTTGTCCGGGGCCTTCACTTGGGCCGTGCCCTCAGCCTCAAACACTCTTATCTAACTCCTACCTTTCCTTTCGCTTTCAGCTTCAGCTCCAGAAGTACCGGCAACCCCCACGGTAAACAAAGCCAAAAGTTGTCTTTATCTGGCGCCTTTACTATGCTAATGTACATTGAGAATCTTCGGGGCGGGGTAAACTGCCAATCTTTTCCAGAGTGTTTGGCCACAAAAGGCCTCCGCCTACCTCCTTGTATCTATTAACCCTCTCCCTGAACTGGGTGAGAAAGGAGAGTTTGGGAAAGGGTCCTCTGAGAGCAGCTGTGGCTGCAGAGGGCTGTGGGCTTCTCCTAGACCCCACGTCTTAGGCTATTGTTGTTCAGTCGCTCAGTCATATCTGACACTTTAGCGACCCCATGGACTGCAGCAGGCCAGGCTTCTCGTCCTTCACAATCTTCCGGAGTCTGCCCAAACTCATGTCCATTGAGTTGGTGATGCCATCCAACCATCTCATCCTCTGTCGTCCCCTTCTCCTCCTGCCTTCAATCGTTCCTAGCATCAGGGTCTTTTCTAAAGAGTCAGCTCTTCGCATCAGGTGGCCACAGTTTCAGCATCAGTCCTTCCAATGAGTATTCATGGTTGACTTCCTTTAGGATGGACTGGTTGGATCTCCTTGCAGTCCAAGGGACTCTCAAGAGTCTTCTCTAGCACCACAGTTCAAGAGCATCAATTCTTGGGTGCTCAGCCTTCTTTATGGTCCAGCTCTCTTTCTCTTCCAAATGGGGTGGTGGGAATAGAATCCTGGTCTTGTGGCCCAAAGACTAAGTTTTATTAGCATCAAGATAAAGTCCACACCCGTGCAGAGGCTTTCTTATAGGAATACATGTAGCTGAGACACGTTCATTCATTACATGTAGGCCAGGTGCATGTTCTTGGACAGAGCTTCTTTGGCTCTTTGGTATAGCTCTGCCTGGCCATGGCCAGCCTGCTGTTTGTTCTGTTGGGCCAGGCCTCATACAGGTGAATAGTCTCTGGCATGTCTTCTGGGGGCCCGCATCCTGGTGAGGGCAGTGCCATATTGTTGGGTGGATCTGTTTCTTCCTTCCAGATCTGCTGTCCATGGACCCCAGGAGGCTGCTCCCCATGGACTAGATCAGTTGGGTGGCCTTGGCCACTGACCCCTGGTTGGGTTAAGGTTTGGTTGATGAGATACATCAATGAGCAACCTGGCTGGCAGGAAGAATCAAGAGGTGGGAGTATTTATTTCTGTGGCTAGGCTGCAGTTTGGTGTGTGCTATGCCCATAGTAGCCTTCACACATTGCCCTCTGCTGTTCTACTAACAGCCCCCATGCCTCGCCCCTTAGCACAGGGCCTGGTAGCAGCTTCCCACTGTTGCTAGTCCCAGGGCACTTTCCTATCCCTTGTGGTTTCTGTAATCTGCCCACACCTCTGTAAATAACCCCATTCGATAAACACTTTCCAATTAACTGGCTGGTAGAGTGTGCCATGGGGTCCTGCTGGGGCCCTGACTGACGTATGCTGTGGGCGGTCTCAAAGTCATCTCACCAATCACAGACAAGACATCTTGAGACCCTTGGTCAGTTTGAATATGCAAATACTTGGTGTCAATTACTTGGAGGTAAACTTTTCATAGCAGTCTAGAGCCTGATTTTGGACCACCTGAAATGGCAACCCACTCCAGTATCCTTGCTTGGAGAATTCCACGGACAGAGGAGCCTGGTGGGCTACAGTCCATGGGGTCGCAAAGAGTCTGACAGAACTGAGCAACTGTCACTCACTCACTGACTCACCCCTGTTGTGACATTTAGCACTGAACTGGCTTATCTGTGCCGGATCTCCATTCCTGTATGTCTAGATGAGGTTATGGGAGGAATATGAGCCCTTCCTCTCTCAACACTCTGTTTGTTTTTTCGAGGGAGGGGGACGCCATCATCATTTTGAGGGAATGTGATAAAACTGTCCAAAGTACATGAAAATTGGCCACATAAATTATGAACTTATATGCTAGTTCCAGCAGTGTGTTGGTAAATGCTTAACAACTGTCTGCCCTATCCACCTCCCTTCCTGATCTGTAGCATCTGTTGATTTCCATGATGGAAATACTCCAACCCCAGCGGGTCTCAAGCTACTCAGGCGCTGACTTTAACTGTGGAGTTGGGGAGCTATATGCAATAGCACACCATTAAGTAGCATTTCCCCTACACAGATACAACAGATTAGCTAATCTCTGAAACACATAATAGAAACGCCAGCAAAGTCATCAGGAAGGCGTGAGTGTTGAGTACTTATCACCTTTGTGTTTAATATGGCTTATTCAATGTTCAGTTTTTAATTATTTTAATTGTAATTTAATTTTAGTGATTTTAATTTCATTTGTACTGGGGGTTGTGTTTAACGATTGGCTTACAAAACTCCTGAAAATTTAATGATCAGTTCTCACAAACCGGTACTATCCAGCTCCAGCACGCCACGGAAGGCTTCTATTTGCTCCGTGGCAATGGAAGAAAAATTAATTTTCATCGATAGAAAACAAAAACAAAGAAAAGCTACCTACGAGTACTTCAATTGCGCCACCTTGTGGCACAACCTAGCACTACCACACCCCCTTTGTCGGAACTCCCCCACTTTGGTCATGTTGGATCTCTATCTGGGGTGACCTGGTTTGCCTGGCTCAAGTCCTGCCTTAAGCCTCCAACCTTTGTTTCATGATCAATTGCACACCTTTTATAGTCTCCAAAGTGTCCTGGCTTGAACAATAAATGGTGTAGTCTTCCTCCCTGTATCCTGCTGGACTGTAACTTCCTTGAGGGTAGGAGCAGTTCTGTTGGTCACTGCATCCCTCTCGCAGAGTATGCCTTCGACTGGGATCTGTTGAATGAGCCGTGAAAGTCAGAGCTACAGAAAAAGTTGGTTCATTGATTCCATTGATAGCGGCTGGGATTTGGAAATCTTTTCGTTTTGCAGAGATTTTTTCTTGTAATGTGGTTGGCCCTGTCATCTGACCCTGCTGCCCTCTGCGCATGAAAAGCCAGGCAGATAGACCTCAGAGCCTCGTCTCCCGGGGGCGTGCGGCAGCCAGAGGGTGTTGGTCTGGCCATCTGGTGCAGAAACAGTGGAACCGTGTGGGAGCCCAGCTGGCACAGGGATCCTTGGCTGTCCCCGGCAAACAGCGTGGGGAGGAGAGCTGTGGGATCAATAGTAATTTCCTTCAGAAGAACGGCAATGTAGCGCAGTTGGCAATGGTACTGGGCTTTCCCTGGCACGGAGGTCTTTAAATGCGCTGGGGCTTCTTAGCTATGAGGTGGACCCACAGCAGACATGCTGGACAGGGAAGGAAACAAGGACAGGACTCTCTTGGCCCGAGCCCAAGAAAGGTTGCCAGGTTGGCTGTGGGAGCAAGTTTTCTCTGTGCCTGCCTGTCATGGGCAGAAGCCATGTTGATACTTTGAGGCAGTGACAGAGTGGAAATCGTGGAAGCCGGAACATGCCCATGGACCTGCCGGCATCTCCCATGCCGTAACCATCTACTCAGCACTTAGAGAGGGACATCTGTGTGCCAAGAACCATGCTCAAGGCTCAGGGGGCTCCCTAGGAAGTAAAGGTGATCCCTACCTCTCACTCTGTAGACATAGAGAATAAGGAGTTAGCTGTCTTTTCTGAAGCAGGGTGATAAGTACTGAACCCAGGGAGTAGCTCAAGTCTGGAAAGGATGGGGCAGGCTGGAATGGCTCATGGAAGGATGTGCGAAATTTGGTGAAGATGCGGTAGTTGATGCGGTGGTATACTCCTCAGATACCCTCTTTGGGGGTTTCGAGGGCACTGCTGCCCACTCAAAATTGCCCTTAGCAGGTGGGTGCTGAGCTGCCTTATCCAATGTAAGGCCCACCTCCCCTGGGGGCCAACTTGTATTCAACTTGTATTTGGGATTGGGGTACATGGGCTCACCCCCTTGCCTCAATTTGAGATATCTCTGAAGGGCCATCCCAGCACCAGAACTTTCCATGAGGTTGGCTGAGGCCTTTGTCACTGTTGCACAGTAATTCAAGTTCTCTGCGCCTCAACGCCTTACTTGGATTTCCTCCTGTGCATGGGGATGGGGTCTGTGATGGGCTGGTGACAGATTGACAGTAGGTACCGGGAAGCTCAGAGGGAGTGTTCGGATGGGCATAAGGAATATTGGGAAGGGCCTGTGGGCACAGAGGTAGCAGGAAAGTCTGCAGTGCAGTTAGAGGGAAAAAAAGGCAATCCTGGGGAGCAGATTCTTGATCCCTAATTTTTGGTGGTCATCGAGGATTCATGGCATAAAGATCTTGCATTCCTGTGCTTCTGACAGAGGTGTGGCCCATAAGTGTTACTTTTAGGTGCCTAGTTAGACTCTGAGATCATCTTGATATAGTTTATATGTTCCTACAATGAGCCCCGTGTCCCTTGGCCTCTGTCTTAGGTGGTGTGAGCTGAGAAAGGGAGGCTTAGAAAGTAGGTAGGTGTGGATCCCTCACACTACAGCATGGCAGATATTGTGGAACTAGGGGCAAAGGCCTTTAACCCTGCAGAGTCTGTTTCCTGCAAAATGGAGATGTCTCGGAAACGCTTAGTGCGAGGCCTGCCATATGGTAAACACTCAATAGTTACCTTTTTATTTTCAGTCCTGCCATTTTGGATTCATTTGCTTTACTTTGTACCTCTTTATTAGAAATGTTTGGTGTGTGGGTCAGTGTGTGTCTGGAGGTATTAGTAGGAGGGGGAGGGGCAGAAATCACAGACTCCTAAATAAGTCCTTTAGAGATCCAGTAGTCTTCCAAAGCCATCCTGATAGTGGCGGGGCAACATGACAGCGGAAGCCAGCTTGTCTTTATTGCCTGCATTTTCCAGAGGGGAAGACTGAGGTCTGAAGGGAAACTGACTTGGGCAGGTTACAAAGGACAGCTGGAGGCTCTGAGCCTGGGCCTTCCAGGGCCCCAGCCTTTTGCCCATCAGGTCTTATGATACCATGCACAGGTTTCTGTAATTCCTGGAGGCTTATCCTGCTGTCACCCTCCCCAAAGCTGGTTCTCCCAGTTTCTCCAAAAGCCATGAAAGAAGATGCAGCTTTGGGGCATGGGCCGGGCTCCCCTTGGAGCCAAGCCCTGGGCCAGGATCTGCTCCTGTTTGTTCCCGAGCTCGCCAGAAGGACACCTCCCTCCTCCCCACTGATGTCAGCCGATGACGTCTGGGCCGCATTCAGACCATGCTGTCATTTGTCCCATGCTCATTCAGCTGATTAAAAGTCATCAATTGTTTTTTAAGCCAGCAGCAGGCGAGCCACCAGGCGCCATTTGTTATTGCTCGGCCATGCTGTGCGATGCTGTTTAAACTCACGGAGCAAAGCTTTCGCCAACCAGAGGCCAAAAGCATTTTGGGGAGGAAAGAAAATAGGAGAGAAATGAGTGGGCCCACATCTCTGCCAGAAGGAACAATCAGGCTGGGCAGCTGAGGGGCTGGTCTCCCTTTTAGCAACTCCCACACGGTTCTTTTCAGGGCCTTTCTTTTGGGGCTAGAGCCCCAGGGAGCCCCCTTCATCTCTCTCCCTGGCAACATAATTGCTGCTGTGGCTAACAAATGATTCATTTGGGGACTTTTTACCTTGTTGTCCCACCACAGAGTTATCCCCATGCTTTTTGGCCAGGTTAATATTCCCCAAACATAGCTCAATGCCACCCTGCTCCAATACCTTCAGTGACTCCCCATTGCTTATGAATGAGGAAGAAAGCTGTTGCCTGGCACAAAGGCCTTGCCTTCTCCATGGAGTGCCCAGCTCTCCCCTCTGACCTTCCCAGCCTCTGGGCTTCAGCCAAGTTGCCCCTTTTGGTCTCCCCCAGACATGAGCCTTGCTTGGCTATCATTGTTCATGCTGATCCATCTAGATGAAATTATTCACCTTTTCCTCACCCACCTTGATCCACATATTGGACACTGGACAGTCTTTTCGAGAACTGTTTTAGGAACCCACTTCTGTCCTGGTGTCTCTACTAAGTTTGCAAGTCCATGTCATTTTTCCCCCATTTCAACCACATGTGCAGCAGACGTTATGCTTACCTCAGCACCATCCCCTTGTGCTCACCATTTCTTTTATTTTTTTTTTTGGCTGCAGCATGCTGCATGTGGGATATGGGATCTTAGTTCCCCTAATCAGGGATCGAACCCATGCTCCCTGCATTAGAAGCCAGAGTCTTAACCACTGGACCACTAGGCAAGAATACTGGAGTGGGTTGCCATGCCCTCTTCCAGGGGATCTTCCCAACCCAGTGATCAAACCCAGGTCCCTCATGTTGCCAGCGGATTCTTTACCAGCTGAGCCACCAGGGAAGCCCAGGGAAGTGTCCGTGCTCACCATTTCTGTTCTCAGTTTCCAGCACTTGTGTCCCAAGTCCTGGGGGCCGTCTCTAGACAGGAAGTGCCAGGGGATCAATGCTCTCTGGGAGCAGCCCTCAACTAATGACGTCTGGGCTAAACTCTCCAGCTCACCAGTTCCCCATGATGGAACATTCTGGAGTGACTGTCTTGTGCTTCCCCACTGGGACTGAGCAGGGTAACCTGCTCTCTGGCTGCCTTCATTTCCTTGCCTCCTATCAGATAAACCACTTATTTTATTTAAGTGGCAGCTCCCAGGGGCCCCAAACTCAGATGACTTGTCACTTTGTTCCAGACCTTGGTCCTTGTTTGCCCTGTCCTGATCTTGCTGAACCAGCCTCGGATCCCCTGAAGGTCCCAACATGATGCCTGGCAGTCATACTGTAGTTGTTCAGTCACTCAGTTGTGTCAATTCTTTGTGACCCTGTGGACTGCAGCATGCCAGGCTTCTCTGTCCATCATCAACTCCTGGAGCTTTCTCAAACTCATTAGATACCTAGTAAACGTTGAGTGTCTCCAGTCTGTATCAGAAAATCCTCTAAACAGGATAAGCAAGTCTCGCTTTTCTGTGGGATGTTCTCTCTGCTCACACAGGCCAAGGGCACTCCCACCTCTGCCTGGGGCTCCCCCTCAAGTGGGCCTACCCTGAAAGCTCTGGAATCACTATTGAATTTAAATGGAGCCATTCAGCTTTGCCCTTGCACCTTATTTGTCACTGCTGATACTTCTCTCCTTTGGGCTCCTGCATTCCCAGGGGTGAAGGCCCACAATCCAATCCAAAGAGTTTCCTGTGTAGAAGAGGTGTAGAAGTCACCTCTTCTACACCTGCGAGGAACCAGAAGGTCTGACTCCCTATGAATCAGGGAAGTTCAGTGTCATCGGAAGAAACATCTGTTTTTCCAGCCATAGCTCAGACTTCTCCTGAGTAAGAAACTTACAAGCCAAGGTAAGGCCAAAGCCAAGTTTGATGTCCACCAGGGCAGGGGAGGTAGGATGCAGTGAGATGGGGGAAAGGGTAGAACAGCCAGTGACCATGACCTAGCCTTGGCTCTATGAGCTTCATCACTCTGTTCTTGGACTTTAGTGAGAAGTCATGAGTCGCACGGGCCAGGGGTGGGGGAGTGATGGGGGTGGGGGAGTGTCTGTCACCCTGTTGAATGCACCCCCTTTCAGCTGTCCAGCCAGAGCTGGGCTGGATTAGGCAGTGCAGAAAGCCGATAACCATAGGGGAGAAAAACCTTATGTGGACAGTGATTCCCAATGCTTGCCCATGGGCCTCCCTCTTCATTTCCAAGTTTCCTTATCAGATGGGGGAAAATGTGTCTTGTTCAGGCAAGAAGGACAATGATGTTTTTTCTTTGCTCCAAGGTCAAAGGGGTGCAGTCAAGCTCTCTGGGCCTGGAGTCGCTCAAGCACCTGGAAAGAGCATTCTTTCCCCTTGGAGACATGGTTTTCATTTCCACCTTGCTCCAAACAAAAGCCAGGTGGCTGGCCTCGAGTGCCACGGTGGAAAAACAAACTCTGAACCAGAGTCCCTCTCACATCTCTGCCGACTTTTCCAGACCACAAATGGGGACGTGCTGACGGACAAGAATGGGTGGATTTACGGCAAGACAACAGGAAGAGGCATGGGAAGCAGGAGGCATGGCCTCAAGCGCTCCCGGACTGGTGATGTGTCCCTCGTGGGGCAAGGGCTGGGGGAAGTGTCCCTTGGGCTCCAGGTCTGTGTTTCTCCACAGTGGCCTGGACTCCGAGAGGCAAGCAGGACAGGAAAGGCCTTGCTTCCTTAGTGTGGAGCTGCTGTTACCCTGGAAACGGCCCTTCTGGCCTACGGGGCCTAATAACATTCCTCAAAGTTTTTAGGAGTTGTGAGTTTTGGAATGATTACATAAACGTGGCTTTGTGGGCGCTGAGCGCTGCATGGGTAATACCCTGCCTCTTGAGTTGTGAAGAAAAATACAGCAAAACAAAGGAGAAAATGCAGCCTTGTGGTTTCAAAAGACTCTGGGGTTGTAGACTCCGTAGCTGCCGGATGGGAAACTTCCTTGCGTTTTTCTTCATCCGAGATGGTAACTGTTGGAGGTGCCTTAGTGCAGTTGGAATGGGGGTAAAAATGCCAGTCTGTTAATTTTATTCTTCTTCTTGGCCATGCCACACAGCAGTTGGGATCTTATTTCCACCCCTGCCCCCTGCAGTGGAAGTGTGGAGTCCTAACCACTGGACCCCAGGGGAAGTCCCCACTGGCAGGGACAGTATTTAGAATGGCCTCGGCCACGTGCGAGGGCTCCTCATTCTCCAGGCGTTTGCTTTCTGGATCACTGCAGCTGTGTGACTGGGCGGGAAAGCACAAGCTGTCGTATTAGAGAAATAGTCGGTAACGAACTGTCTGTGTGAATCAGTTTGTACTCAAGCTTACCAGTCGAGTCCCTCCCAAGTCCCTGAATCCCCAGGACGTGGGCTTCAGCCCCATACAGTGCATTGAATAGTAAAGTGAAGTCAGTATAGCTGCTGGATTTCCCGAAGTCAACGGAACCATGCTGGAGAATTGCTCTCATCACACAAGAAGCCACTAATTGGGGTCTGGTCGAGTTGGCCGGATTCTCAACTGGACAGAGTATTCACAAACAGAGAGCATGATGGGAATTTCCAAAAGAGGACCCTTTGAAGGAAGGACTCAAGAGAGACTTGGACTAACTAATGGAGGCCTTGAACCTTTTTGCTAAACAGCCCTCTTTATGATGGTGTGTGAAATTCAAGGGTGAATTGGAGGCCATTGTGCCACTAGATGTTTTGGTAGGAGTCAGGGTCTGGGGTGGTGGTGGGGAGGAGGAAGAGAAAAACTTTGAACTCCCAACCAAACTTGTTAGCACTTTGCTACTGCTAAGAAACTGTGCACAGTTGCACTTAGAAGCTCCATTTTATTAAATCAAAGATGAAATAACTTATTTTTATGACTCAAGTGTCATTTTCCAGATCAAGTCCCAGTTGAAACATTTTCCCATATGGCCTTGGGAAAGTTGATCTCTATGTGAAGTGGTTTCACAGTAAGTGAATTTGCCTCATGTTGGCTGACTTCTGGTGACAAAGGTCTCCAGTATTTCCAGGAGCCGATGAGCCTGGGGGCTATGTTGTTCTTTGATGGAGGGAGAGGGCAAAGGCTGGAGAAATGTGGCCTGTCTATGCCCCAACCCAGGATCCCAGGATGGGAGGTGATTTCAGGTTCTAAAGCTCAGAAACGGCCTGGAAGCCCAGTCAGGCACCAATTTCCTTGACATCACTAAGGAGATGTCAGAAAGGCCCTCCAGCATGGCCTGGTACCACCCCTCCCTAGCGCCGTTCCCTCCATCTTAGTACATTGCTACCCTTTTCTCTGACATCAAAGGCCCAAACCCTTTGAGTCCCCCTGCCTCTCTTTCTTTTCTATTCCACATCTGCTTGCCTAGTAAACCCCGTTGGCCTCACTTTCAAAACACCCCAGCCTGTTTTTATGGGTGCCTGCACCAGCCTGCACTGAGCCCTGCTTCTTGCTCTGCTGGGTTGCCTTGCTGGCCTCTCAGCTTCACCCCTGCCCCCTGCAGCCGAGTTTCAATGAAGAAGCAGCAGGCCCCTGTCAGGTCATGCCATTCCTCTGCTCAAAGCTGTTCAAAGTTTTCCATCTCACTCAGAGTGAGAGCAGTGCTGAGGACAATTCTATTGTCCCTTGGTGGTGTCCCATGAGGTCTACACAACCCAGGCCTTCACCGGTCTGACCTCATCTTCTAGTCTCTCTTCCTTGACGTTTCTGCTCTGGCGACTCTTCCCTGCCTGGAACAAAGCAGGCTGCTCTGGCTGGCTCCTGCCTCAGGGCCTTTGCACTTCCTCTTCCCTTTGCCCAGAATCTTCTCCCCACTGATGCTGGCTGATCCCTTACTCCCTTCAGGTTTTTATGCAGATGTCAGCTTCTCAGGGAGGATTCCCTTGGCTGTAACCCTAGCAGTGCACACCCTGTCCCCTCTCCCTGTTTCTTGTACGCCTTGGCATTTATTACCATCTGAACCACAATATAGCTTACTCGGTTATTTTGTTTCCTTGGTTATCTTATCTCTGGCCTTACTCTCACCAAAATGCCAGCCTCCGTGGCAACAAGAATTTTTTAAATAAAAAAAGCTGTTTTGTTGTTTGCTGTATTTTGTTGTTTATTTTCTGTTTTGTTGTTTGCTGTATTTTCAGCATCTAATTCAGTGCCTGGCACACAGTAGGTTCAAAATTTTTGTTGAGTATGTGAATGCATGGGGCTTGGGGCAAGTACTGTAATGACTCATACGTAATAAAGTAGGGCTGGATGGGGCAAAAGGACTATTCTCTCCCCACACCCAGGTTCCCAACCCCCATGTCACTGATCGATGAGGCATTGCCTGGCCACCATGAAGTGCCCTGAGAATCCTGTATGCAGTGGTATCATGAAGGCCACCCCCTCTTGCCACCATGGCTGGAGCCCCCACTCCCCCCACTCCAGTAGAGCAGACAGCTCAATGCTGGGCTCCTGGAAGGCCCTCTGGGACTTTCAGGAAATACCCGGGGGAACTTTGGCTGGCACAGCTGAAAGGTAGGGTGGAGGAATGACTCGGCGGCATTTTGCTGTTGCTGCTAAGGCTGCTTTCTTTACACACGCTGGCAGGTAAGGTTAAATGCATGCGGATCCTTTTATATCTACTACAAGCCCTAGACCAGCTGCTTGGGTCTTTACAGACACTTTAGCTCTGTTCTTGTTGAATGAAAGGGGAAAAGAAAACAGCAGATGTCTACACTGGCCCATACTGGTCAAAGTGGGATGGGCAGTCTGGTTTCAAAGAGTTCCTAAAATTTGCTTCTCATCTTCCTTGCCCATCCATTGCCTTCTCACAGGTTTCTTCTTCTGCCCTGGAAGTGCCCCTCCCATACCCACAGGTGGAAGAGGAAAATTGACTTTCCAGTTTGCTGCTTCAGGGCATCACTGCCAGCATGGGGCTGAGGTCTTGGCCCTGTTTTCCAACCATCTGGGAGGGGAGCATTAAAAAAAAAATCCCTGCGCCTGGACCTTACTCAAATTAAATCCGAAACTCTGAGGATGGGACCCAGGCAGCACTGGTTTAAAAAGACACAATGAAATAAAACAAAAACCCTAGGTGATCCTTCTGGGTAACCAGGTCTGAGGCCCAGGGGGGGCACCTGTGTGGAGGGATATACCTGGTGCCTTGGATCTGCACCTACTGACCTTGGCCAGTTCACATCTGGCCAGCCATCAAGGCCTGTCTCCAGCCCTTCCGTTTGCAGAGGCTGCTGGACACAGGGTCTGTTCCCGCCTCTCGCCATGTGCTTGCTTTTGGAAATGGGTGTAGGGTAATTAATCACTCCCTCCTGGACCTGATCTGACCCTTGCACTATTATTTATATTCCCTGGTGTTTACTGCTTTTACTTGAGGCCGGGTTGCATACTCCCTCGGCTCACTTAACCCCACTTCCGTTGGGTGAAGAATCAATGCGACAAAGGATTTTGAATCGCAAATGCTCCTGCTTGGGAATGAAGGACATTGCGAAATGAGGAGGACCATCCTGGTCCTCCCAGGTGGTCTGGGGGCCGCGAGAGCCCCCCATGGATCATTCCATTGCAAGGCAGGTGGCAACAAGGGTTTTGGGAGTTGCACCAAACTCCTGGAGGGGAGCTGGCCAGGAAGGAAGTCATGCATTTGGGGCTTTTTGCTGACTCCTG
This sequence comes from Antilocapra americana, assembly GCA_007570785.1. Taxonomy (NCBI): domain Eukaryota; kingdom Metazoa; phylum Chordata; class Mammalia; order Artiodactyla; family Antilocapridae; genus Antilocapra; species Antilocapra americana. Next base: position 1,788,907 of record ML664662.1, read on the forward strand.
GGTTCAGAAGGGGAGACCCAATTGCATTTAGGAAGCAGAGGTGCACCCATCTGGGGCTTCCAGCCTCCTAGCACTGGGTGAGTCCCTATTAAACCATGTTGATGGGTTGAAGACAGCCCCAGAGGCAGCCGTGGAGCTTCTGGGGACAAGCACACACCCAGAGGCTGTGAAAAGTGCCTAAGTGTGCCCCCCTTTCTTCCCCAAAGAAGGGGACCAGAGCCAGAGGGAGGAAGTGTGTTCTAGAGGCCACCCAGTGAGCTCCCGATGGAGCCAGGTCCTGAATCCAGCCCAGCTGCCCCTTCTCCTTCCAGGGCCACCGGCTGCTTCCTGGAAGGCAGGATTATTAAACTGATGGACGCCAGGAGGTCCGTGAACTTGGATGGGGGAAAAATTTACATCTTTATTTTTACTAACCTCTAACCGACATCTCGTGTTGCCTTTAACGGGCACAGGAGAGAGACTACAATGAGACTGGCAGTCGCTGTAACTTTGTCACCAACAGAAATCACAGATATTTTCATATCACATTACGGTTATTGCAGATAGTTCCAAATATCATTTACGCTCATCAGTATTTTGAAATTCTAGCAGTTATTTGGCCTCGCTACTTAATGCATTAAATAAGCACATATACGGCTGTATCACAAAACATTGGGATGCCTATTTCAGTATAATTGGCTGGCTTTGCAATCCATGGTATTTTATTGTATGTGTTTAAAGCATTATACAGAGAAGGGGTCCATGGGCTTCGCCAGCTTGTGGATGCCTCAACGGTCCATTCTGTAAGAGAGTCTGACCACTTCTTAAGGATCACTGTCTGTAAAACACACAGGACACCTGCTGTAGACTCAGTTTGATATGAGGGTTAGCGCTCAGCCTTGGTGACCAGAGGGCTGGGTTCCCTTCTCAGCAGTTTCTCTAGTTCTCTGAACCTCGTCTTCCATGTCCATGAAATAGGATAATAATTGTCCCCACATTTCTGGGCTGTTACAAGGTGAGGGCACACATGTAGTGTTGGTGGAGGCTTGGTCCAGGGTAAGCATTCAATACATACGAGCAGTAGTGGCCGAACCCCAGAGTGCTTGGCCAATGGGGTCTTGGGTTGGCAAGAACCATTTCTTTAACTTGGTTGATTCAAGAAGAAGAAAAAAAGTCTTTTCAACCTTTAGTTCCCAGGTATTAAAAACTATCATCTGAGGTCACGTAGGCCTAAAATACCTTTTTAAATGGAAACTTTAACATATATCATGAAGTGTGCTAATCTTAAGTGTACAACTCAATACATTTTTACATATGTCTGGATTCATGTCCTCACCGCTCAGATCAAGATACAGAACATTTTCAGCATTCCAGAAAGTTCCCTCTTGCCCCTTCTCAGTCAATGCTACTCCACCTTTTAAACCACCATCCAGAATTCTATCACCATTGATCAATTTTGTCTGATCGAGAACTTCACATAAATTGAATCAGAGTGTAGGTACTTTTCCATGCCTGGCTTTTTCCAGTCCGAATGGCTATAAGAGTCATCTATGTTGTTATCTGTGTCACTCACTCTTTCCCCTGCATTGCTAGGTGGTATTCCATTGTATGAATATACTATAATTTATACCCTCCATTCTCCTGTTGATGGCAATTTGGACTGTTTCCATTTTCTGGCTCTTACGAAGAAAGTTGCCATAAATGTTCGTATCTGTGACTTTGTGTGGGTATGTGTACTCCTTTGTCTTGGGCACTCTTAGGAGTGAAATTCCTGGGTCAGGATATTTGTGTGTGTTTCTGTTTAGTTTCAGTTAGTTTTTTTGTTGTTGTTTTTGGTCATACTGTGAGGCATGTTCCCTGAACAGGAATTGAAGTGTAGCATTTTAACCAGTGGACTGCCAGGGAAGTCCCCAGTTACCTTTTTTTTTAACATAAAATTTTATTTACTTATTTTGGCTGTGTTGGTTCTTCATTGCTGCAAAGGCTTTTCTCTACCTATGGTGCCAGGGCTTCTCATTGTGGTGGCTTCTCTTGTTGCAGAGCATGGGCCCTAGGGCACTCGGGTTCAGTAGTTGCTGTTCCCAGGCTCTAGAGCACAGTCTCAATAGCTGTGGTGCATATGCTTAGTGGCTCTTCAGCATGTAGGGTCTTCCGGGACCAGGGATCGAACCCGTATCTCCTGCATTGGCAGGCAGATTCTTTACCACTGAGCCACCAGGGAAGGTCCCTGTCCCCACCCCACCCCAATTACTTTTTTAAAAGATGGATTCTATGAAGAATGAGTTAGTGCAGTAGATGGGACAGCTGCTCATAAACTAGGGGTTTTCCCATACCTGCCTCCCCAATCACACCTGACGATTTTCCAGACACAAGGCAACAGAATTCAAGTCCGGAAGCTTTAAAAAAAAAGTTGATATGATTATTAATAACCAGAGTTTGTTTGCCAAGCACAGCTCCCTATTTCAGTCCTAGAAAGGGGCTGAAGCGCAGAAGCAGATGAGTATGAATTCGAGATAGATACACGCAGGAAAGAACTTCCGAAGGGAGTTGAGAAGCCTCTGCTTACCTGCCTACCTGGTGGCAAATCCCTCAAGGTGATTGCCTAGGGCTGATCAACCTGGCCTCCCTCTCCATGAATGCATTTTTAATTAAGCAGGTGTCATGTCACAGCTCAGTTGCCTTTCACTACCAGGCTCTGGCCTCTCCTTCCTAACAAATAGCTTCTTCACGGGAGGGAGGCTTTCTGTAAACCCCAACTCCAGGGCCTTCAATTAAGTAAAAGCTTTTTGCTTTGCACCTTCTTAATCAGGATGAACCCCAGGTGGTTGACGCCAGGCAGGTTTTCCTAAAACGCTGAATCTCAAAGTGTGCTCTCTGGGCCAGTAGCCTCAGCATTACTTAGATGGTGCTTAGGACTGCTTAGAAATGCCAATTCCTGGGCCCTACCCCAGGCCTCAGAATCAGAAGCTCCAGGCGGGGAGCCCAGGAATGGATGTTTTGACATGCCCTCCAGGGGATTCTGATTGAGAACCACTGACCAACCCTGGTTTACAACGTTCGCACCTCATTGAAATCACCTAGGGATTTAAAAAACACGGCAGCCTGGTCCACTTCCAGGGATGCTGATGTAATTGGTCTGGGATGTAATCTGGGTCTATGCATTTTTAAAGCTCCCTGGGTGATTCCAATGTGTGACCAAATGGAAAAGTTTGCATCTAGGAGAAAGGTCTTTTGTTCTGTTATCTCCCTGAGCTTCCTGGGGTCCTGGTTTAATGCCTTGAGGATTCAGAGGGTTAGTGGCAGTCTGGAGGCAGTGCCCAAATGCACACACAACAGAGAGGGGGCTTCTCTTCTCTAAATTGCCTGTGGTGGGAGTGTTTACGTCACAAAAGTGGGCACATGCTACAAATCAGGGATATCACTCCTGGAGAATCTTTGTTAATCATCAACATGTCACGACTGGGCCCAGGTCACCACTGGGCCAGTACCCTGACTGGAGAACCCAGGCATGGTTGCTAAAGGGGAGGGTCAGGGCCCAGACCAGAGGACCCAATACTGATTGAAATCAGTGAGGGGCAATCTAGGATCTGTGTCAGCACTCAGATTACCCAAAATATGGGTAAAACATGGGGACAGGACTAGCTACATAATTTGGGGGACCTGATATAAAATGACAATTCAAGACCCCTTATTCAAAAAGCAGGGAAAAAGGTGCTGTGAAAGGCATTAATATATTAAACTGTTTCCTTTCTTTCATGGTGTCTCTTTTAATCAGACAGGTTTTTAAATTTGCTACTTAATGTTGAGTCTCCTTGGGTACGGGGATACTCCTGGGGCATACCCCGGTATATATGGGAATATACAGGGATACCTCTGTATATCATCACAGGGCCTTGGGGTCCCCCCTCGTGGTTTTGCACCCTTGGCCCACTGGCTGCCAGGTTCCCCCCTTCTACAGCCAGATGTACATGGTCTTTGGGCAGGGGAGTCAGTGTCCTCTTCGCAGAGAAATTTCCTAAGCTGCCTCCCTGCTGGGATGTGCTCAGTACTTGGATTATGGTGGTGGTGCCATGAGTCTGACATGGGCGTGGCCTCCACCATGCCCCTCCCTACTGTTCTGGGAGAGCCCTCCCACTAGCGATGGAGAGCCACAGTGGTTGCTGGGTAGATGGGCAAGGGGTGGGAGAGACTCTCATGAGCTGAAGCTCTAAGTCCCCAGTTTGTGCTTTATTGTCCTATTAGACTTCACTTAGCAAACAAAAATCCAAAGATGAAATTGTTCAGCATTTCAAGATGGCCACCACAGAGCACTAAACCCCCAGCACAGGATGCTTCTGAGCCTAGGGCCCTCTGCACCCCGGCATGGAGCCTGCTCTGCCTGATGATACAATTATTGCTCAAAAGTCTTAGTTTGGCAAGACTTGCTTTTAGAGGGGTTGTTTATATCTCCTTGGTATGGCCTCCAAGTCAGAGTGCAACCCAGCCAGTTGGACACCGCCCCTGGGCAGTGGGGGTCCAAGAGAATAGATTCAGCTCACGCTTGGACCAAAGTAGGACATGATGTAGCCATTATTGATTTTCCTATAGAGAGTGAACTTTTCATTAAAACAATCACATAAATTATTTAATGAACCCCCACATAGCAGTCTCTGGTAGTGTATAACCAAGAGGGACAAGATCAGGGAGGGCCTTGAATAAAGACTCCAGAGCGTGTGGTCCATGACTTGATGGGGGTTGAGGTCATGACTTAATAAATCTGTTTTTTTTCCTCCCTAGAGCACGTGGATCATACTCGTCCTATCCTTTCCATCTCTGGAACTGCTTCCATGACAGCTTGGGTATTGGGGGAGCCAGTCTATTTGAAATGAGACCATCTTCAGCTCCATCCTACCCTGGGCACCTGTGTTTTAAAAGAGCAGCTTTGTCAGCTGCAGGCAGTCTGCACTCTAGTTTTTCTCCCTTGGTCAGAAGAGGGTGGGGCTGGGAGCAGTGAAGCACAATTGGCAAAATGCTACCCTTTCCCACGATGTCACATTAAACCCCCAGAAGTCAGCCTTGCAGAGCAAGCAGAAGGATTTCCTTGGAAACTCTGTTCATAACTTCTTTCAGTCACACATCCCCCACTGTTGTGCCAGCCTGGAGAGAAAAGTGAGTTTTTGCATTGAATAGTTAATTATGATTGTTAAGTAGTCAACAGTTTCAAATCTGCTTTAGGCCTTTCGTATTTTTAAAGGGATTTTTACCACTTGTCCTCTAAACATTTTGAATTATAGTATGTTTGAAGGAAACAATATTTTTTTTTTTTTTAGACAATAGGTTCTACAGTACTTCCCCTGCTTGTGTGCTTACTTTTTTTTTGGAGATCCTGGTGTGAAAAGAAAAGCCATTCACTTCTGTCCAGGAGGAGGAGGGTGGAGGCCGGCCTGTTGACTGAATGGCCCCCATCTCTGCCTTTTGTCTCGAGCTGTCTTGGGTGGAGGGCTACTGCACATGGGGTTAATTGCCCAGTCGTAACTCTGGTTGTTAAAATTCAAGAGGTATGCGCTCTAAGACACTTGAGGTGGATGAACTGTCCTGTAACTTTTTATATATGGCACCCTCCCCCACTCCCATTTGTGTTCCCACACTACTGTTGGCCTAAGCCAATTAGAACTCAGGCAGGAGGCCTCTTACCAGTCCGGGAAGCCCCAGCCAGGATCCTTCTCATCTTGTGTTAACTCTTGTTTCCAGCCACAAAAGGGGATTTTTTTGTTTTGTCTAGTTTGAAATATTAATTTATTTCTTTGGCTGTGCTGGGTCTTCATTGTGGCATGCAAACTCTTAATTGTGGCATGTGGGATCTAGTTCCCTGACCAGGGGTCGAACCCAGGCTGCCTGAATCGGGAGTGTGAAGTCTTAGCCATTGGACCACTCAGGGAGTCCTGGGTTTGTGTTTTCAATCAATCACCAGCCCAGGTTTGATGCTTGATACAGGGTGCTCAGGGCTGGTGCACCGGGATGACCAAGAGAGATGGAATCAGGAGGGAGGTGGGAGGGGGGTTCTGGAAGGGGAACACATGTATACCCATGGCGGATTCATGTCAATGTATGGCAAAACCAACACGACAATGTAAAGAAAAAAAAAATGAATAAATAAAAAATAAATAAAAAATAAAACCACCTTCTCCTTTCCCTCTAGTCACGGGTTCAACTTATATTAAAATCTAATTTTTCTGCTGTTGTTTTATTTTTCTCTCTCCCAGTGCCTTTCATGCTCCTTTTGGAAGGAAGTTCCCTTTGAAATCGATCTTCTCTGGGTCAATAATTCACAGTGGTTGAACTGGAGGATTTTTCATCAATACAATATAACAAAAGTACTCCCCTCCCCCAAAAAAGAGCCCAGAAGATCACCCCTTCTTCATATTGGCCAACAAATGGCTTCCTCATTGGCTCTGTCACTTGGGAGTCCTCCACTTTCAAGTGGTGCCATCTTGTGAACATTTGAGAACGAAATGGAGAATAAGGAAACTTCATCTGCCAGGGCCATGGAGACGGTCCCCTGTCTGGGATGAAGCTCTAATTTCACTGGCTGGATTCCTTCCTTCATTCAGGATTACAAGTCACATACATCAGGCTTGTAGTAGCCTTCCAATGATGAGGTTAGCACCCCATTCTCTGTATCATCTATTCCCTGCTGTGAACTCTATCATCCCTCTGCCTCTGGGTTCTGCTCCTGCCATCCCTCTTGCCTCCTGCCCTGTTAGAATGTTCTGCCCTCACTTTCTCACATACGCCTCAGACTCCTTTCTCATTTGAAAAAGACACTTTCCAAATCCCAACTCCTTTGGGGCACACAAATCATCTTCCTTAATAGATTGTACATTTCTTGACAGCAAAGACCAGTGATATGAAACTTTCTCACAGAGTAACACACCAGGGGAAGTTCTAGAAAGGCCCAATGACAGGGAGCCAGGCCAAGCACACTGCTTTTCTTCTGCATGATAACCCTTTGGTCAGCCTGACTGCACCCTGAAGGGACTGGGAAAGTTAGGGGAGCAGGCTTCTGGCATTCATAGGAGCCCTGCTGCTCTCTGAGAGTTACTCCATCCTCTCTCTACATTGAGAATGTTTCCTGTCACTGGATTGCTAGTCGTCAAGCACGGGTTTGGGGCCCTGTTTTGTAAATGAAGGACTCATCTGGAGCTGGTTCCACACAGTGTACCAGCAGCTAGGAACACTCCAGCTAGGTTAGTGACGTTGTCTCCTGCATCAGAAAAGGTTTCAGTTGAAATTGATGGGAAAAGCTACTCAAACTTCTTGGGCCCCCACGAGTAAAACGTTAACAAGGAGAGTGGGGTTCCAAAGGGACTTGATTCAGGGCTGTGATGATACCATCACCCCAGTTCTTAGCTTTGCTCCCTTGGGCAGGCTCCATCCCTAGCTCACTGTGGTTGCCCTTGCTGGCTTCCAGCCCACCCCCTGTGGCTTTCCATGGTGGTACCTCTACACCTCTATTCAGATAGTGCTCAATCTTTAAGAAGGGAAAAAGTTCTTTCCCCAAATCTTGGGCAAGCATTTCCTTCTGTCTCACTGCTCTGGGCTGAAGCTGGGTATCAGAAACATTTACTGGCCCAAAACCCTCAGGGCTTACCCCTGGTGTCTGGGGATGTAGTGAATTGAATTTCTAAGAATGGCCTTTTAAGATCCCATGCCTGCTCAGAAGCTGTAACTATAATGAGATTTCACTTATGATTTTGCTACGTGATGTGGCCCGGTTGACCTTGGAAAAGGGAGATGATTCCACGGACCTAATCTCATCACATGAGCCCTCAAAAGCCGAGACCTGTCTCTGACTGGTGCCAGAAGCCAAAGAAGAATGAAAAATCCTAGAGATTGAAAATAGGAGAAGAACTTGATGTACCCTGGCTGGTCTTAAGATGGAGGGGGGAGGGTGGAAACTCTGAGGAGGAGCGAGGTTCCATCAACAACCTGAAAGAGCTAGGAGTGGATGCTTTCCCAGAGTTTCTGGAAAGGAACGAAGTCTCTCCGACATCTTGGTTTCAGCCTTGTGACCTTCTAAGCAGAGAATCCGGCTGAACCACTTTGGGCCGGGATTTCTGATCCATGGAAACTGTGAGCTAATAAAGAGGTGGTGTTTGCAGCTGCTAAGTTTGTAATACTTCGTGATGCAGCAAAAGAGAACTAATATGGGGTTAAAGCCTACTCCATGCCAGACACATGGCTGAAAATGGAGGTAGAGTGGTCTCCTGGGTAGGGTTGCCAAGTAAATACAAATACAAGATTCTCAGTTAATTTGAACTTCATAAATTACATATATACATATATATATATGTATATATGTAATATATATATATATGTATATATGTATATATGTATGTATATACATATACATATGTGTATATATATATATATATATATATATAGGAGTAGGAAATGGTAACCCACTCCAGTATTCTTGCCTGGGAAATTCCATGGACAGAGGAGCCTGGTGGGCTACAGTCCATGGGGTCACAAAGAGTCGGACATGACTGAGTACCCATCCAAGCATATATATATATATATGTATATATATATATTTAATGATGTATAGTTGATTTACAATGTTGTGCTAGTATCAGGTGTACAGCAAAGTGATTCAGTTATACTGAATATATATCTATATATAATCTTTTTCAAGTTCTTTTCCATTATAGGTTATTGCAAGACTCCCAATATATTTTTAAGCATAAATACGCATTCTTTTTGAATTTCAGATAAACAATTACTTTTTTTTTTAGTGTCAGTGTGTCCTGTGCCACATTGTGCTCAGTCGCGTCAGTCGTGTCTGACTCTTTGGGACACTATGGACTCCAGCCCACCAGGCTCCTCTGTCTGTGGGATTCTCCAGGCAAGAATACTGGAATGGGTTGCCATATCCTCCTCCAGGGGATCTTCCTGACCCAGATATGGGATATACATATACTACAAACGGATTCATTAAACAATTGAAAAATCAAACAATTGAACAAATGACTCATTTTCAAATGTCATAGCCCAAGTCCACATATAAGCACTCTGGTTGATAGCTGACCTCCCAGATAACAGTCAGCATCCACTGCCAGCCCTGTGCATGTGCCACCTTGGACGTCTGGCCCAGTTGAGCCTCCAGAGGACTCCACCTCCAGGGAGCATTTGATTGCAATCATTACTGTTTGGTTTATGTCACCACATTGTGGGGTGGTTTGTGATACAATAAGAGATCACTGAAACGGAGAACGTTCTGTTCATGGATATGACAATTATTTTCAGGGGGACAAGCAGGAATTTCTTCCCCTTACTACCCACCCCCTTCCCAACTTTGAAACTCACTCCTTAACCATATCAGTACCACTGTGCGTGAGCTGAACTTACCACATTCACAAACGTGACAGCATAGCGATCGAGGGCAAAGGCAGATCAGTCAGACAAATCTTGGCTTCTGTTTGATTTTCTATAAATTGCTGTACCTCTTTCAGCCTTGGCTCGCCCATCTGTAAAATGGAAATTACGGACTGGCCACACCCAATTAGAGCGAGATTGTGAGGTTTACATGAGAACATACAGTGCCTGGCATATGATAAATCCTTAATGCGCTCCCTGAGTCATGTCTGACTCTTTGCGACCCAGTGGACTGTAGCCTGCCAAGGTCCTCTGTGCATGGGATTCTCCAGGCAAGAATACTGGAGTGGGTTGCATTTGAGATCTTCCCTCCACAGGGACGGAACTCATGCTCCTGCATTGGCAGGCAGATTCTTTACCACTGAGCCACCTGGGAAGCCCAAATGCTTAATAAATGTTAGCTATTGTTATTGTGAGTAACGCCATCCAGCAGTGATTTTCATAGAAAACTTCTATCTAATTATTGGCAGAAACAACTCGAGTTTAATTGTCCTGATTCTGAAGCCGTTGTTTGTGGCAGAGATTTTCCAGCTTGTTCCTGGTGTTTGGTTTATAACCAGGGGCACTCATCACCAGGTCACGTTAGAGCACATTTGGCACTAGTTGAGCTTGGAGGATTCATTAGGAAGTCACACTATCAAAGATTAATGACTTAAAAATTGATTTAGGTGGTTGTTTAGTTATAATTGTTTCAATTTAGAAAAAAGTTCTCCTGGTAGAGATCATTGTAGCCCTGCTTGATGGTCTGGAATCATGCTGGCATCTTGGTCACTCTGTCCTCTCAAAGTTACCCTGCCCCTGGGGGATCCCCCCACAAGTCTCTGAGCAAGAGTCAGGGTGGGGTCTTCTAGCTGGAAATGGTTCTCATCAGCTCAATCTCACAGGAGGATCCCAGTTCTACCTACAGCTACACTTCCACCCCTCACCAGCAACCAGAGAAGTTATGTGCCTGGAGTCTGAGGAAAACATCATTGATGGACAAGATTTTTTTTGAAATTATAGTTGATTTACAATGTTGTGGTCATTTCTGGTGTACAGCAAACTATTCCATTAGAGCACATTATATATATGTATATTTTCTCATATTCTTTCCATTATAGTTTATTACCAGATATTGAATATAGTTCCTTGTGCTATACAGTAGGAATTTGTTGCTAATTTTATACATACTAGTTTGTATCTGCTAGTCCTAAACTTGTAATTTATCCTCCCTCCTTCCCCTTCGGTAACCTTAAGTTTGTTTTCTATGTCTGTGAGTCTGTTTTTTTAAAAAAGGTAATCCTTAGGAATCAAGGATTTATTTATTTTTTATTTATCTATCATTTATTGATTGATTTTTTGGGCTGCACCACAAGGCACATAAATCTTAGTTCCCTGACCAGGGACTGAACCTTGCCCCAAGCAATGGAAGCGTGGCATCTTAACCACTGGACTGCCAGGGAAGTCCTGTTTCTGTTTTGTAAATAAATTCATTTGTATCAAATTTTAGATTCCACATATGACAGGTATCATATGATATTTGTCTTTCTCTGCCTGATATGTTTCACTTAGTATGATAATCTCTAGGTTCACCCATGTTGCTGCAAATAGTGTTATTTTGTTCTTTTTTATGACTGATTAATATTCCATTGTATATATGTACCACTGTCTTCTTTATCCATTCATCTGGACATCGAGGTTGTTTCCATGTATTGACTATTATAAATAGTGCTTCTATAAACATTGGGATGCATGTATCTTTTCGAATTATAGTTTTGTCCAGATATGTGCCCAGGAGTGGGATTGCTGTGCCAACTACAAATTGGCACTTGCCATCTACCTCTACAAAGATCAAAATCATGAACTGCTGTAGCTGCTGACCTTCAACACCCCCTGAAAGCATTTCAGGGTGGAGAGCAGAAATGAGGCACTCTGTGCTCAGGGGAAAAGCTGGCAGGACAGCTCTTCAGATAGTTAGATATTTTCAGGAGATGATTTTATGAGCCCAATTCTTGCATCTCTTTGTATCTAGAAAAGCACTGAAATCATTAACGGTGACATCTGCTCCTTGTGAGTAGCAGCAAGCCTCTGCCAAAATCTGTGCTTCACTGCACGTACCCCTTCACTAAAATCATATATAATATTAATAGTGACCTTCTCCCCTGGTCTTTGGAGCAGTTTCTCAGAACTCTCTGAAATACTGTCTCCTGGGTTATTGTCCTCATTTTGCCCGAAATGAAACTTAACTCACAACTCTCACATTGTGCATTTTTTTTCAGTTGACAGCTGGATCACATGGTAACTCTATTTTCAGTTTTTTTTAAAGAAGCTCCATATTGTTTTCCAAAGTGGCTATACCTTACATTCCCACCAACAGTGTAGAAGGGTTCTCTTTTCTCCACATCCTTGACAGAGAAGTTTTGAAACCAGTGCTGCCTCTTTTGGGGAATGGTCTTCACTTTCTTCAGATTCACTGACAAACCTTTGCGAATTTAATGAAAGCTATGGATCCATTCTCTGGGAAAAAATGCAAATCCTTTTGCTGATAGTGCCAAGGAGTCCCGAACCCCCTGAATCCTGGTGTGTGGCTTTCAGGCTACAAATCTTTGCCTGGAGTTTTCTGAAGTCTGTCCCATGGGAAGCCACCCCAGTATGAAGGCCCCTTTTGGTCCTCATAGAACAGTTTTTCTTGAATGGCATCTAGAAGTTCTGTATCAGCCGATTTCAAAGGAAGTTTTGAGAAAGTCCCTCTGGTTGTGTAGAGGTGTACCTTGATCACCTTCACTGTTGTATAGCAGTGCACATGTGAGTAGAAAGCCTTGTGTTCTGTTGCTGTCTGTACTATGAGAATATTGTTCATGATATTGTATTTATGATAATCCATGGTGGTAACTTGCCTCCTCGATCTGCATGTTAGGAATAGTTGTGCTTCTCCTGATTGGTGAATTTGTTTGTACATCACTAGTTCTGTAAATCACAGTGTGACTTGGCTTCCCTCTTTGCGTGGGTTTCTAGGGAACTCAGCCTCCACTTCTATAGTGAGAAGAACTTCTATAGCAAGTACAGTGAGTTTTGTATAGTCACCTCATTCTTGGCTCCATCTTACTTTTCTATCCTTGCTTTCCCTTTATCTCCTTTGTTCTTATTTGTTTCTTATTTACTTGTAATTTATTTTATGCTGTTCTATTGTATGCATCTTTGCAAACCTTAAACAAATCTTTGGAATAGGGTAGACATAAATCAATAAAAATGCGTAGTGGCTAATGGAAGCTCTGGACAGCTTTCTCCTTGTGAAAACAATTATCCCTGAGTATAAAGGCCTGTTTCATGGGGCTGTGGAGGGCAGATGAGTAGGGAGGTGAGAGAAGAAATGAGGAAAGTCTTGAGGACTCTTTAAGCCAAGAAGTGCACATGGCTAGGAAACCTACCTGCACTGGACTAGAAAGAAGTAGGGGGCATTGAATTAGGATCTTTTCCCCCTATCTTCCAATTAAAAACAATAATCTCAATCCTTCCTCATCCCATGGGGGAAAATATGTATTTAGAAAAATAAGGTGATTTTTTTAAAAAAGTTATTCTATTATGAAGAATTTAAAATACACCTGAAAGTAGATTAAACAGAATAATGAGCCACAATAACTATCAACCCATGGCCAGTCTTGCCCTATCCACTTGTTTCTCTTATGTTATTATGATTTTTAATTTTTAAATAAAAGATATATATGTGTGTGCACACGCCATAAGTAGGCACTGAATTTTCTATCAAGTAAGGAGTGTGTCTTGGGGTTCACAGCAGCCACTGAAGGCTGGCTTGGAGGGAGGTCCCAGCCCTTCAACCTGGCATCCCTGCTTCGGCTGTCTTCACCTGGACAAAACACTTCGCCCCATAAATTGTCTCAGGCAGTACTGGATTGTCAGTAACTCTTTTAAACAGGGGAAAGGAAGGTGTCTGTCTCCCTGCCCGGCTGTCTGAGATGCAGTAGGCTAGAAGACTGCCACAGGAACAGCTTAGAGAAAACACTTTATTCACTAGCACTTATGATTCAAACACTGACTTTTTGACTTTCTTCAAAAACTTTTAATTATGGAGTTTCTTAAACATGCTCAAGAGTAGAGAGAAGAGTGTAACCAACCTCTGTATATCCATGATCCAGCTTCAATAACTCCTCCAGCACTTTTTTCTGACCTCGCCTCATGCATGTGGGATCATAGTTCCCCAACTAGGGATCAAACCTGTGCCCCCTGCAGTGGAAGCACAGGGTCTTAATCACTGGACCACCAGGGAAGTCCCTCCTGTAATATTTATGAAAAATGAGCTTGTGTTTCAAGATTGCCACTTTATCATTTGTCTTCCCTCTCCAAACTCCATCAAAATGATTGAAAAGCAAAAATTAAAAAAAATATGTTGGGAAGTCCTGAGGGGAAGTGTAACTACAAATATACGAATATGTAGTCATTAAAGCTGGGTGATGGGTCCATTGGGATTCATTACAATATTAAAAATATTTAATTGTAGTAAGATTCACAAAAAATAAAATTAACATCTTAACCATTTTTTTCTTTTTTAAAAATTGTTTATTTTAACTGGAGGCTAATTACTTTTCAATATTATAGCAGTTTTTGCAATACTTTGACATGAATCAGCCATGGGTGTACATGTGTCCCCCATCCTGAACCCCCCTCCCACCTCCCTCCCCATCCCATCCCTCAGGGTCATCCCAGTGCACCGGCTCTGAGCGCCCTGTTTGATGCATAGAACCTGGACTGGCAATTTATTTCACGTATGGTAATATACATGTTTAAATGCTATTCTCTCAAATCATCCCACCCTTGCCTTCTCCCACAGAGTCCAAAAGTCTGTTCTTTACATCTGTGTCTCTTTTGCTATCTTGTATATAGGGTCATCATTACCATCTTTCTAAATTCCATATATATGCATTAATATACTGTATTGGTGTTTTTCTTTCTGACTCTGTATAATAGGCTCCAGTTTCATCCACCTCATTAGAACTGATTCAAATGCATTATTTTTAATAGGTGAGTAATATTCTATTGTGTATATGTACCATTTTAACCATTTTTAAGTGTCAAGTTCAGCAGTGTATAGTCATATTATTGTACAACCAACCTCCAGAAACTTTATTCACCTTGCAAAACTTGAAAACTTTTCACTCTCAATTCTCTTCTCATTAAACATCATCCCCACCCCATTCTCCCCACCTGCCCCTGGTAACCACCTTCTTTCCACTTTCTGTCTCTATATGATTTTGATTACTAAGCAACTCATATAAGTGGAACCTTACAATATTTGTCTTTTTGTAACTGGCTGATTTCACTTAGCATAATGTTCACTAGACATTTCATCTATTTTTGTGCATACATTAAGTTTTCCATGAAATGTAACACTTCCACGGAAATGTTCATGAAGCCTACCTGGGTAAGCTGGAAAGGTGTTATCAGTTGTTCAGAAATTTGGGAAAGATGTAAAGGACATAGGATCCTCACAGTGGTGCTGAAGATCCCAGAATTCTACATAGGAGAAAGAGGCTCTCCCCCTCAGTGGTGAGTTTTCTGGATAACTCTGGAAGAATCCCAAGATGGAGGCAGTAAGGGCTGGAGGGGGAGGGGAACTGTGGGATACTGGTGAGTTTTTGGTGAGTTAAAGTCTCTGTCCCCAACCCTAGTTGTCAGAGAGCTGGCTCCAGATGTTTACCTCCAGGCTAAAGCCATGAGGACAAGTCTCCAGTCACCCAGGATCTCCCTCCATACCCCAGTAGCTGGAGAAGCGGGCACACACGGCCTCAGGTGGTGGGCAGTAGGGAAGGGAATCCTAATGCTTGGAGAACATGCCAGTAAATGTTAACAAGGAAAGGTGGCTTGATCCAAGGCCTTTGTCACCAAAACAGTCCTGCGAGTCCTGGCTTCCCTAACCAGACTGGCTTTCACAGTCTTGAGGGTGGGCATTTTTCGCTTTTCTCTAATAGGAACAGACAGTACAGAATTATCGAATGTATTTGAGGAAAACCAACATTGTGAAAGAAAGGCACCAAACTAAACAAACAAGAGAACTAATCCCCACAGAATTCTCATAGGATATGGAGAGAGATTTCAATTAAGTAAAAGTGCTATCCATAAATAAAGAGCTGATTGCTGTCAGAAGAATATATCAGAGTTCTGGAAATGAAAAAAACTCAGTTGTTGACATCAGAGGCTCATTGAATGGAGTGGCTGACCAGCCATGGCCAGAGACTGAGCTGATGCCTGGGCCGAAAGATTCCCTCAACAAATACAAAAAGGCAAGCAGATTAAAAAAGAAAAAACTACTAGAGGAAAATTAAGAGACATGGATCATGACCTGAAATTCACATATCGATCTAATAGGAATTTTCAGAAGCAAAGAACAGAGAGCTTGTGGGAGAGGAAATTATCAAAGTAATAATAGAATAAACACTTTCCCTGAGCTGAAGAAAAACTTCAATCTTTAGAGAGCCGACCAAGTACCCAACAGGAAGATTTATAAAAGACCTGTCCCTAAAGGCATCACAATTCTGAACTCCAAGGGTAATTACAAAAGAAATCCAAAATTTCCAGAAAGATAAAAAATAGTACCCTAGTGTGAAACACCTCAGCTGGAAACCTAGAAGACAATGGTGCATTGTCTTCAAAGTTCTGAGGGAAGATTATTTTGAGATTTGAATTCCATGCTTGTATCAGTCAGGGTCCAACCAGGGAAAGGGAAGCCAGGGGCTGCATCCTGTTGGAGACAGAAATGTCAAGTTCCTCCCTTTCTCCTGTCTTCTCACCTCCTGCCAGTGCCTCCTATTGGCAGAACCTACCAGAAAGGCAGCTGGGAAATGTTGTTTGCTGTCTCCCAGCTCCAGCAGTATAGAGCTAAGTTTAAAAGGGTGGGTTTAGGGCTGAGACAAGTAAGTATTAAAGTAGGGGGGGGGGGCGGTGGCAAATGAAGGACTTTTTTTTTCTTTTGGCTCTGCTGGGTCTTCGTTGCTGCTTCATCTTTCTCTAATTGCGGCCAGTGGGGGCTGATCTTCATTGCAGTGCATGGGCTTCTCATTGAGGTGGCTTCTCTTGTTGCAGAGTGGGGATTCTAGAGCACCTGGGCTTCAGTAGTTGTGGCACACGGGCTCAGTAGTTGTGGCGTAAGGGCTTAGTTGCCCTGAAGAATGTGGAATCTTCTCGGATCAGAGATTGAACCTGTGTCCCCTGCATTGGCAGGTGGATTCTTTCTTTCTTTCTTTTTGGCTGTGCTGGGTCTTCATTGCTTTCCTCTAATTGCAGATGAAGGGGGCAACTCTCTAGTTGTGGTGCACAAGCTTCTCACGGTGGTGGCTTCTCTTATTGCAGAGCATGAGCTCTAGGATGCATGGGCTTCGATAGTTGAGTCAAATGGGCTGGGTAATTGTAGCTCCCGGGTTCAGTAGTTGTGCACAGGCTTAGTTGTTCCATAGCATGTGGGATCTTCCTGGACTGGGGATCGAACCCAGTTCTCCTGCATTGGCAGGCAGATTCTTTACCACTGGACCACCAGGGAAGTCCCAATGAAGGATGCTTTTGGATACAAAAGGACTTGGGAAGTTTCTGAATAAATTATTTCAGGTGTTCTCCATCAGACCAATACAGTGAACTGATGGAGGAAGAGAGAAGACAGAACTATCAGACACAGCAAAGACCAAGACAGATGTCCCATGTCTGTAGCATCCCGGTGAGGGAACCAGTGTCATGGCATGCAGGGGTGGAGTTGGGGGAGGCAGAACATCCCAGTTCAACTGCCGGTTCACTTCTGTGAAAAAGCTTGACAGGTGAGAGAGGGAAAGCGAGTGAGTGGATGTGCAGGAAAGCAATCTCTGAAGGTGGTTTCATCAGAGGTTGAGATGGGGTGGATGAAGTACTGCGTCTTCCCTGGGAAAACATTGGATCCTGACCCCAGCCCCTTTTCACATCCCCTTTTAGCAAAGAAGGATGGGCCCAGCAGTGTTCATGGACCTCTCTGCTGGTAGCATCCCTACCTGCTCCTCCTGTGCTCTGGTTCTGGCCTCTGGCTCTTTGGTACCCCCTGCCCAGCCATCATCTCTGGCCCTGCCCTGTGACCTCCCCATCACAACCTGCTCTGGGTGGACCAGAGCTACATCATTTGCCATTTAATTTGCATTTTCATAGGAAATAATAGATTAACCAAAGGAATGAAGCACCAACTTTAGACTTTCAGGCTATTTATGGCCAGTGGAAGGGAGGGAGGGCTATTTCAGGACTTCACAAATCGTTCCAGAGAGGCCACAGTTTTATATAAGCATTTCCAGGGAGAAGAGTCATGCAAAGACAAAAGAGAAATGGAGGTTGTGGGGGGGGAACTGGTTAGGGAGGGGTGGGGATGGTGCAGGCCTCGGGATGCCATCTGATGAAAACTACCTTAAAAAGGATCTTAAGCAGCTCAGGGAATAAAGGCAAGGAATTCCCCAATGTGCCAGGTACCGCCTATCCCTGACCATTTCTGTCTTTTCCTTACTTCTTGTCTTAGTCCGCTTGGGCTGCTGTAACAGTATGCCACACACCAGGTGGCTTAACCAGCAGGAATTAATTTTCTTACACTTCATGAGGTCCAGGATCAAGATGGCAGCACTTTGGCAGGGTTGGTTTCATTCCAAGTTCTCTCTCCATGGCTTGCAGTTGGCCACATTCTCTCTGTACCTTCTCATGGTCTTCCTTCTGTATGTTGTTGGTGTCCCAGTTGCTTCTTCTTACAAGGATACTAGTCACATTGGATTAGGGCCAGCCCTTAATGACCCCATTTAACTTAATCACCACTTTAAAGACCCTATGTCTGAATCCAAACATATTCTGAAGCACTGGGGGTTAGGACTTTAATATATAAATTGTAAGGAGATATCATAAGCCTATAACATTCATAGAACTCCAATTTTATGGATGATGGCAATGTACCCAGTTAAAAACTTAGATTTGCCAGTCTTCCTTGTAGCTATTAGTCAATGAGACATTAAGCTGGAGTTCTTGGGTGGGATTTCTGGAAAGCTCTTTAGAAGGATGGCTGAATCAGCTTGGGAGCCCCCTTCTGTCTTTTCTCTTTATCCTGCTTGAAATTCTGATGTGAAGGCTGGCGTTCCGGTGGCCATCTTCAGAGCAGGGAGGGTGATGGTAACTTCCTCAGAATGGAGAAGAAAAGGGCTGGGTCCTTGGTGGGTGTGAGGAGGAGAAAAAAAGAAATCCCTCTTTTTTGAAGCCACCAGTTTTTAGGCCTGTGTTACTTCAGTTGAACATAATATCTAATTGTCAGGGCAATAAGTACTTTGATTTTGCCAGTCCTACAATCGTGTTCCCTGCAGCCTGACAGGGCAATCTGTAAGGCGGGGCCTGGCAGTAGTAGGACCGGGGTGGGGAAACCACGTCTCTGCCACTGATAGAAAAGAGACGGAGGAGCGACTCTCCGCGCTGATGACTCTGTAGCTGAGAAATTGGCAGGCGGCGTTAGCCCCTCTGAGGATCTCGAAACAGACGGTGTTTGAAGTGGGATGGGGGTGCCATCCTGCGTCTTTCGAGAAGCACCTGAGGATAAAAGCGCTGGAAGCTGAGGTGTCTGTAAAAGTGACATGCCGAGAATCACTAAATGGCTGCCAAGGCTCCTTGGGTCCTTTATGTTCCCTCCGCGTGGAGCGTCAGGCCCCTCCGCTTAGGCAGACGTTGTCATACTCTCGAGGGGTCAGTGTGAGTGGCGTTCGTCTGGTGGGGTGTCACCGCTGGAGAGGGAGGGCTGTCGCCGCACAGAGCACATGGGCCAGGCTTTCAGCAGCGTCCTCTCCCCGGGCACGCACTCAACATACCAAATGAACCTGAAGCTGGGATTCCTACATGACAGCAGGGAGATAAGCAGGGAAGAAAAGGCACACGAGGGGATGATGAATATTCTATTTGTGACATTTTTCCTGTATTCAGTCAAATAGAAGAAAGTGTTCAAATAACGAGCAGTCACTTTGGTGGCTAGTGTGGCAGTTCCTTGGTAACGCGGCACTTAACTCACTCCCTGCCAAGGAGGGGCAGTCTTGCCTGGGGGTTTTGGGGGTGGGTGGGGGTGTGTGGGAGTGGGAACAGGGTAGAGATTCTGGGGGAACATGCTATGCTCAGGTCTGCCGTGACTTTTGCTGGAGGGGCTCCCCTGAGTCTCTTTCACTCTGCTCTTCCTCACATGGAAGGAATGGAAGCTGTTCTGCGGTGGGTGGGAGGAGCCAAATAAGGCCCTGGCGTGTGTGTGTGTGTGTGTGTGTGTGTGTGTGTGTGTGTGTGTGTGTGTGTGTGTTTGTGCGCGCATGCGTGTGTGTGTGTGTGTGTGTGTGTGTGTGTGTGAGAGAGAGGGGGGGGGGCTTATGAATCCCCAGTAAAGGACACAGGAGTTCCTGGTCCTCAGCCTGCCCACTGACCCTGACCCCCGGTCTGTTCCTGCTTTGCCCCAGAGGCGCAAGTGCCAGCTGTGAGTTGTGTAGGGATGTCTGTCTTAGCTTGGATGAAGGAGTTGATTTGTGATGGGAGTAGATATGAGAGAAGGAAAGGAAGTTGACAACGAATGTGGTATAACGAGCAGATCCGCCCTGGGTGCCATCATGGCTCAGTCCCACGGAGGACCTCTAAGAGACAACGCAAAGCTCACTCACAAGGTGAAGGGTCTCTCTGTTTGTCTGTTTAGTTGCTCAGCCGTGTCCAACTCTTTGTGACCCCATGGACTATAGCCCGCCAGACTCCTCTGTCCATGGCATTCTCCAGGCAAGAATACCGGAGTGGGTTGCCATTTCTTCCTGAAGGGTATCTTCCTGATCCAGGGATTGAACCCATGTCTCTGGTGTCTCATGCCCTCAGGCAGAGCTACAGGTGTCTTCAGGAAGATACTGGTGATGTGGGATCAGTCAGTGCCAAGGGGTATGGATGGGGCGCTGGGAGTGACTGCTACCATGCTTGGGCAGTGAGTTGCCTGGGTGTGCGTACAGGTTTGGGCCAAGTAAATGCTGTCATATACACCAATTTGTTTCCAGACCCATCCTTGCCTTTTCTACTCCCCTCTGTCTCATGGGAAACTGCATTTTCCTGCTTCCTTGCTTTCTGACTTCCTGGTATGTTTGGCCAACAGGAGACACTGATGGAAGTCCCAGGGCCGGAAGAAGCAATATGCCAGGGTATTTTCCTCCCACAATGCTGCAGCAGCTGTGTCTCCTCCACAGCTTCAGTTCCTTCTGATAGACTGTGACTGCAACTTTTGCCAGGTGGTCCCAGCTTCTAAGGCTGTATTTCTACCATTTCTTCCTTTTGACTTTCTAACTGGAAATGTGGTTGTATTGTTGGGTGTGCCCTTTTGCTCTTCTGTCATTCCCATGATAAAGCACTTTCCCCATAACTGCCACTCCTCCTGGGACCCAGAATCATACTTGACCCCAATCTGTGATGAGGAGCCACACCTGGGCAGGCTAGTAGCCAGAAGCAGAGCTGCACAGTGGAGCCCAACTGAGATTAGCTAACCTAAAAAATGTAAAAGCAAGCATAAATGAGTAGGGCCATTTGTTAAGCTTGGGGTGATTTGTTACACAGCACACACTGACTTATATACCACCCATTCTCATGTTCCTTTATAATGAACACTACTGTATCATCAGGGAAAGCTGAAGCATGAGAGAACCATCCAGGGTAGTTAGAGAGTTCAGGGAATAGGAGTTAACATTTTGTGTAGCTATTATGTGCCAGGTACTGTGCAAGAGACTGTGTGCTTATGTGTTCTTGAATTCTCATGAAAACTTTGTGAGAAATGTACTCTTTGCACTATTTTACAGTGAGGAAGATGAGGTTGAGCACCGTTTGTTCTCATCACCTCTCTGCTTACCACACAGATGCCCATTTGTTCTTTGGTCCGGGTCTCTGGTCATGCCCATTTTCTCTGGCCACACCCTGGAACCACCCGCCATCCCTCACCCTCAGCAAACCTGGCTCCATTAAAACTTCTCCCTGAGAGCTGCCAGATCAAAACTGTTTCCCAGGGATGAAGCCATTTCTGGGAAACTTGGAGTGAATTTATTTCACCAGGATGTGTTCATCATCTCTCTCTCTCTTTTAGGACATTTTCTACAATGATCAGATTAGGTCCATTGAATGCTAATCACACCCAGTGATGTCTGCATGACATCAAGGCTGTAGCTTTGTTTGATGATTCAAATTTATTGGTAACTCAAATTAATTCATTTCACAAATAATTACTGCTTGCTGCCTTGGAGGCAGGCACCATGTGAGGGGCTGGGAAGGCCAGGATGCCTGTCATCAGCTAACTGAAATCTGAATTTTAAGGATATCATTTTTCTTTTGGTATGCCTACCTAAAATATTCATACAGTTTTTAGTTCCCTCTGAAGAAGTAAAATCAAGTGGCATTTTGGGGCCACCCATGCCTCTTTTGGGAATGATAACCCAGAGGAAGAGTCTAATGTGAATAGAAGATGGACGTTTTCTCTCTCTTGGCTCCCTTGCGTGGTCCACAGAATAATCGGTAATGGTTGTGTGCCTTTTCTGAAAATTCTGCTTAACCAATAATAAGAATAGTTTGTTGTTTGTTTTCTATGCTGGCTTTCAAATAGTAGATGAGGCAAGTTCTGTGATGGGCAAGTCTATCTTTATTCCAGGTCACCTTCCCAGGCCATCATCAAGTTCTGCAATTTGGGGTTGTGGGGGATCTTCTGACTCTGAAATCAATAACCCCTTGACACTATGGATTGATACCCCTTGAAGCAGCATTTTGCAAACTGCAGTCCATCAAAAGCCTCCTTCAAATCATGCAGGGAGGGCTTAGAAAAAGAGTGATACCTTGGCTATACCCCAGATTTACTGAATCCAAATCTGGGGGGCCAGAATCAGAAGAGCTGTATTTTTAATGTGTCCCCAATCCTCCTCATCCTCTGTGAATCTCAAGGACACTAAACTTTGAGGTCATACTCTCCTGCTTCATTGCAGCTTGCCTCTCACTCTGATATTGTCCACTTAGTGTTCTGATTCTTGGGGGGAGGAAATCTAGAATTTTCTCTGTAGGATCTAAAAGCATACATTATGAAAGGGGAAGGATATTGTTGTAGTTGTCTGTTGCAGCTGAACAAACCATTCCAAAGCTTAGTGGAGTTAAACAACAGTTTGTTATTATTTCTCCTGATTTTGTGGTTGTTTTTGCCTGGGATGTTGTCTCACAAGGTGGCATTTAGGATGCAGTTGGGGCTGGAGTCATCTGAAGGCTCAACTGGACTGAACCTTCAAGGCAGCTTCTGCACTCACATCTCTGGTGCCCCAGGACTCTTGTACATGACTTCACTCTCTAGCAGAGTAACCTGGACATCTTTTCTGGTGGTTCAGGGCTCCAGGAAGCAGGAAGCAGAAACCTCCAGTTCTGTTAAAGGTGAAGTGTACAGCCAACTAAGCTCATTTCTACAGAATGCTACTGGTCAAAGCAGTAACAGGCCAGATTAAATTCAGGAGGTGAAGGAATAGACTAACCCTTCAATGGGGAATGGCATGGACAGGGCTGGCTCCACTTTACAATTTATGGAATTTTGTGCAAAATAAAAATGTAGGGCTCCTTGTTTGAAAAACCAGGAAAAAGTGCTGTTATAGATACTTAATATAAAGCATTTCCCCTCTCTCCCAGGGTCTCTCTCTTGACTTGTGTGGTGTTTTAAAAATTTCTATTTAATATGGTTCTAAGTAAAGAATAAAAGATTTAAATTATTAATATGAATTTACCATTTATCTATATATTGTACAATGTCAGTTTTATGTGCAAATATAACAGCATTGCACTCTTATGCAGAATTGCTGAAATTATGCAATTTGTTTTGAAGCTTGTACACCCATATATATTTTGTTCTTAGCAGAACAGTGAAAACTCTGCACGAAACTAACTAGACAGTTTTATTTGACTTCATGATATGCACGCATTCTGCCAATACGCCCTTCTGCTCACTGATAAATAAGGAGGGGAGGGAGTGAAAGAAAAGGAGCTCTGGGGTGCCCTGTGTTTCCCTTTTCTTCTACTTCCTCATTTTTAGTGCACATGTGTGCATGCTAAGTTGCCTCAGTTGTGTCCGACTCTCTGCAAACCCATGGACTGCAGGCTTCTTTGTCCTTTACTATCTCCAAGAGTTTGCTCAAATTCACATCCACTGAGTTGGTAATGCTATTGAACCATTTCATCCTCTGCCCCACCCTTCTCCTCTTGCCTCCTGTCTTTCCCAACATCAGGGTCTTTCCCAATAGGTCGTCTCTTTGCATCAGGTGGCCAAAATATCAGTGCTTCAGCTTCAGCATCAGTCCTTCCAATGAATATTCAGGACTGATTTCCTTTAGATTGACTGGTTTGATCTCCTTGCAGTCCAAGGAACTCTAAAGAATCTTATTCAGCACCACAATTTGAAAGCATCATTTCTTCGGTGCTCAGCTTTCCTTGTGGTCCAGCTCTTGTACATGACTACTGGAAAAACCATAGTTTGTGTTTCTTCAAACACCATTGCTTTCTTTCTGCATTTGGAGCAAATACTGTTTCAAATGGAACACATAGCCTTTAAGGACTGTCAGCTACCCAACTTACTCAGTTGTAGACATCGCACACTTACTTTGCATGTGTATTGAGTCTCGCTGAACTCCTTGTGCCTTGTGGATTCACCAGAATTCTGTACTCATGGGCAACAAAAATGGCAGACATACATCTTTTACATATCTCCTGTCATCACATGATATCCTATCGTTCTATCAGACTTCACTGACAAAGCACAGGTTCAAACATAAAATTATTAAGAATTTCAAGGTGGTGACAGCAGCACATTAAATCAAGCACGACACCATTTTGATCATAGGCCCCTGTGCGGCTGCTAGATTGCATGCCCATGAAGTTGGCCATGGGCTTATATATACACAGCGGTATGCTGGTAAAAGTTTAATAACCAGATATCTAGTTGAGGGGGGAAGCCCTGAATGATAGCATTTACTACCGTGGCTGATTTCAAGCTATCAACAGGATGTTGCTTAGCACAGAGTTGGGAAGAAATGCCCACAATCAACTCTGGAGAGTTGGTATGAGCAGCTTGCAGAACAAGAGGGCTCAAGGACAGAAGAGAAGGAATTGATGATGAAGACAAGCTAGCACATATACAGTGACCCTAAAAAAAAATAAGGTAGATAAATATGCATATTTGTGTGTAGAGAATGAAAAAAGACTGAAAGGCTCTATATTAAAATGTTAACAGTGATTATTTTGTGGTCATAGGATTAGAGGTGATAATAATATAATAATTATTTTTGCTTATCTGTCATATCCACATTTTCTAAGATAGATAGGCATTACCTTCATAATAAAAACATCCACAAAATGTCTCAAAAAAGTTAGTACAATCTTTAAAGCATAGGTTTGGGGAGTGCAAGCCTGTAATAGTTGCTACACGCCATGAATAATTTACAAATTAAATTGATTTTAAAGCACAGCTAAAATAAATTTGATAAGATGGGCCACAGTTATGTTCTTTCTTATCATCCACATTTGTACATTTTACAGTCAATGAGGAGTGACAGCCATTATTTAGAATTCCAGCAAGAGCGACCATAACTGTTTGTCACCTACTCAGCATCTAAACAATGGCCTGACGGCTCACCTGCCTGGCCTGGTCCAAAGCAAGGGGAACTGGAGTCTACACTAAATAACCGAGTTTATGACCACAGCAGCAGAAAGGAGGAGAGAATGGTCTCTTCGCAAAACTGATGAGAACAGTAAGGAGCATTGAAATATGTCAGCCAGACCAAAGGGGAGGGCTGAGTGAAAGGGGTGTCAGCATGTATCAAAATCTTACACGGAGGCCATGAAATAGAGTTTCATAAAGATGAGGAGACAGGGAAACACTTCAGCCCCGGAGCTGGGAAGGAGAAACAGAGTAACGTGGGGTGGAGGACAAGGACTCAAATGACAAATCCCAGACAGCCCCTGGGGAGTAACTGGTGTGTAATGAGCCTGCTTCCTGCATCCACGTGAATGTTGGATGAACAGGAGGGGCCAAAGATATTCCTAATTATCTTGGGGGTGAGTGGGGGAGCTGCAGCATTGTAGTAAAATGAGCTGTGGTCACAAGGAACCTAGATGATCCTGCTAAGAGGTTCCTTACACCAAAGGAGAGTCCCTGGAAGGAAGCCCCTCAGCGAGGGAGCGGCTCCTCTCTGGCTTACTGGAATGGAGGAGAATTGAGCATCTGTTTGGCACACTCAGGACAAAATCAGGGACTCTGCCCACTTCTCAAACTCTGGTGTGCCCACGGATCACACAGGGAGCTGCTTAAAATGCAGCTTCGGATTCAGCAGGGGTGGAGTGGGGCCAGAGAATTGGTGTTTTCTGAAAGGTTCGCCGGTGATGCTGATGCCACTGCTGGTGCATGGACCACAGTTAGCAGCTGGGTCACAAGGGCTACACAGGACAGTTCCCTAATGAACTGATGGAGCATCAGCCCAGTGCTGTTGGCTTTTGCAGTCCACCTGGCCAGGCGGTGGTGGGTAGGAAGGAGCAAGGGTAATTTCCCCACATCCCTTCTTCCTGTGTGGGCATTCAGTATCTCTCCCACCTACCCGGTCTTTCCTCCTCTGCACGCCTTCCTCTTTGCAACAGCCTCGTCATTATTGCAGGAGATTTATTTTTAGAGTCAAGGCCACAGAGTTGCAGATTCGGCAAGGCCTAAAACAAATCGACAAATGGAAAGTGTTTGTCTTTGAAGCGGTGTGAATGAGGGGCCCACTAGCTGGGCCTGGCGTGAAGCTCTTATCTCGGCTTGTTTTCTCAGTCGCCATCGTGGGCTGCCTCTTCCCCCCTCCCAGATCACAAAGGAGGTTGAAACACCAGAAGCGACTGAAATTTCCTCATCTTTCACTTTGAGATCTTGTCCTGTGGCCCTTTCAGCTGGCCACCCCGACAGAGGTGGCAGGCTCTAGAGTAGGGACAAAATGAAACAAGACAGAGTTGGGCCATGTCTGGGCCCCCAATCCCCAGTGGAGGGAGCAGGGTCAAAAGATAACATTCATACAGTAAACACAAAGGAGGGAGATTTGAGGTGGAAAGGATGGGGTTTGTGAGAATTTTCTTTCATTTTCCTCAAGTTCATAAGTGGGGACTCAGTGAAAGACATCGAAGAGACAGCCTCGCTAGGTGACAACGACTGTCTCAGAGCATCTCAGAGCCTTCCCAAGCCCCGCCCTTGGGGGACCGCAAGGCAAATGGGACAGAACAGTGGCTCAACGGACTCTTGTTTATCCTCCCAGAGGCCCCACCAGTAAAGTTTGCCTCCACTTCCTTCGGGGTTCTGGAGCCAGGTCCTCCCAGCTCCATTACTGTGTTCATCTTAGGTGGTAATTATTGGGTTGGCCAAAAAATTCATTTGGGGTTCCTGTGCCATGGTATGGAAAAATCCGAGCAAACGTTTTGGCCAACCCAATACTTAACAATCAGGTTCTTCAAAACCCAAGAGACCCCAGAAACCAACTCAAGACCACCTTTCCCAGGTCTTCTAGTGTGCCACATGCATCCTGATAATATAAAAAAAGAGTCCTAAGCTAACATTTATGGAAGGTATACCATGCACAAGGAACAGTGATGAGTGTTTTTATGTGAATTTAATGGGCCCCCTTAATTCTCACAACAGTGCTCTCAGATGAGCATTCCATCCATTTTACAGAGGAGGAAACAGAGGCTTAGGTGGGATTAGAATGAATTCCTTATATTTTTTGGCACTCATGATTGTGCTTTGGACTCGTGGTACAGAGGGTTTCCCCTCACCCCTAAACACTATTTCCCAACTCAAGATTCTGGAGACCTGGCCAGAGATCAGTGGCTGGGTAGGTGAGAGGTTTGTGGGAGTTGTCAGGGTATGTGGGAAGGAGGGCAAAAAGCACTTTTAAAGGCCTTTCTTTTTCAGACTCTGAGCCTGCAGACTTGAGTGAACCCTCTCCTACCATCCACACTCCAAATCCATTTTCCTCTCTTTATATGAACATGCGACTGCTCCTAAAGTCACATCATCACAGAGGTGGAGGTTACCAGGTCTGTTCATTTAACCAGTAGCACCTAATATGTGCTCCAGAAAGCAGTCCCCGTTCTCAGGATTTGTCCACTCAATGGGAAACCAGGCAACAAACAAATAAATGAACGAATGTCTCATGTAACTAACACAGAAAGGAGTTTCATTGGTCAGGAGATGATGGTGGGGGGGGGGCTCTTATAGCCAAGTAGGTCAGGGAAGGGATTTGGAGTTGAGACCCAGATAAGGTGAAACAGATGGGGAACAGTAGGAGCAGTTGGGTGATGGGAAAAGCAAGTGTCTAGAGGCAGGACCAGGCTTGGAGGGCTCAGAAAACAGGCCAGCCCAGGTGAAACAGAGGCTGTCTAGTGTCAAGAGAGGGAAAGATAGGGCCTGATTGATAGGCAGGAGCAGATCAGGAGTGTCTTGAGGGCCACAATGAGACTTTGGAATGCTTTGGTGGCCATCACTTAGCTAGAGAGTGGGTAAAAAAATGTTCATTCCAGCCCTTCCTCAGTACTCAGAAGCTGAAGCTCTGCTTAGCTGGGAGAAGGCATAATGAGTCATACTAGTGATTCCCAAGTGGAGGGTGTGAGAAGCTTGGCTCTGAGCTCTGATGCCTGGTGGAGCAGTAACTGCTCATACCCCACCCATTGCTTCCTAAGTCTTTCCTCTTGAGGGCGTCTGTGACTGGCTGCCTGCAGTGGGTGTTAATGATCAATGACCATCAAGGAGTTGATGGATGAGTACTTTGCTTCCTTGCCCCTTGGTGGGCCAGTTCACAGGTGTGTTCCACATGGTCTCCAGTGGTTTTGAGCCCCAGTTGCCACAGTGGGAACCAGCTCATAAACTCACCCTGTATTGCCTTTTCTCTTCATCTTACCTCCTCATTTCCCAGCTGATGCTCTCTAACCTCACCTCCCAAGTAAACCACTGATGCCCAAATGTTTGTCTCAAGTTCCACTTTTGGGGAACCTAAATGAAGACATCTGGCATCCATGATAAGTAGGAAGCTCCCATTTAATAGTCCTTCTCTCACAAGTGATGGCACAAGCCAGCTGTCCAGATATCTTTTAGGTAGAAGGTAGGGGCTATTAGCTGGGGAAGAGGACAGAAAAAGAGTCACAGGCCAACATTGTGACATCTCATAGGCACAAAGTAGAAAGAAAAGTTCACATAGAAAACTGAACATAGTATCAGCTCCTTGAGAGGCAGGGTGTAGTCTGTTGGCTTTACTGCAATAAATGCATCTAGTGGGTGCTCAATAATATTTGTTGAATGAATCGATGTAGCAAATAAAAAAGGGTTAAAAACCACTGAATCCCATAGAATGGGAAGCTATGGATGATCTCTGCTCTCTTGTCCAGTCCCTCCTGAATCTCCTTGATCAACTTTCCTTTGGACTCTGTGAGATATCCAGCATCCTTTTGGTCATTGCCATCCAATATTTCCATGCCTCACTTAAGCCAGTGTCACAGGCAACTTTTACTAGGACAGTAGTATAACATTAATGATGGTGGCCATGCTAACACTGTTCCCACTGAGTCCACAGCTAGACTATATTTCCCAGTCTTCTCTGTATTTAACCTGGGGCCATGTGACTGAGTTCTAGTGACAGAAGTAGTATATCTGAGCCACAGAAGTCTCTCACTCAGCAGCCTCCATTTTCTCTTCCTGTTCTACTTTGATCTTGGGAGCCACATATTGAAGTTCATAGTGCTACTTTCCACAAGATGGAGGGAGCCTGGATCCCTGAATCACCATGTGCAAGGCTGCCTCTGGAATGCTTGATTGGAATGTGATATGAATGAGAAATAAGCCTCGTGCACATTCTAATAAGCCACGGAGATTTGGGGGATGTTTGTTACAGCTCCTTGCCTGTCTTCACTAACTGAAGGACCTTGTAGCTCAGACATGGCTGTTGACCTGAAAGGCAGTGGGGAAGATTTCTTGGGCAAAGGAGCAGCTCCCCACTGGAAGCATCCTGAAAGCATTGTCTGTGATGCCGATGGAAAAATAGGCGGGATCTGCCATTTACCCTACCCTGCTAGAACTCATCAGGGTGTCTTTCAGAAGAAAAACAAGTAAGAATTCGGCACAGAACCTTCAGTCATGCCAGTTACAGAGAATCCACTGGGAACAGAGTCCCCTGGAGCGGCAATAGCCCTGCTTCCCCCCCAACTCTATCAACTGGCGATTTTGAATAGGGATGAATTTGCAATTTGTTCCCCTGACCTGAGACAGATGGTTATGATGCCAAAACCTTACATTATTCATGAGGCTGTGCCACGATGGGGAAAGGACTGGCCTGGAGGTTCCAGGTCTGTGTCACAAGGAGCGGGTCACGCAGCCTCTCCCAGCCTGTGTCCTGGTTTGTACAGTGAAGGGTGGGGGTAGGGGAGGGATGAGATGTGCTTGAAACAGGCAATTTTTGGAGGTGTCCTCCAGGACAGATAACTGAGACTTCAGCATCTGCATGCCCAAAGGAAGGAGGATAGATGCATTTTGAAAATGAAAGGCAAACAGCAAGGTGAGCCTGAGGACTGTGCGCCAGAGATTGAAATCTCCAGGCTGTCTTTCTCTGTACCCCCCACCCCCACCCCCCGCCCTGAGGCTGAGAAGCAGGCAACCAGACGCAGCAGTAAGATATCCACGAAGCCTGCCTTTCAGGCTCCTGGGGGACAGCACGGCAGAAGGGCAGGGTTGCTATAGGAGAAAGAAGGCTGGAGCCAAACATCGGGCTGCCGTGTCTGTGACCCAGACTGGCCATCGCCGTGGAAGGCCAAACCGGGGAGGCCTGGCACAGGGCCAGAGCTGTCACCGTCTGGGCATCTGAGCCCAGGGAGCCCCCGAGGTCAGCTGTCTCCCCAGAGTGGAGAGCGGCCAATTTGCACTATCTCAGCTGCCAGTTGCCGCCAAGTCACAGCAAAGCATACAGGGTACCAAAGACAGCCCGCGTTGCCCACATCCGCTCCTGTGACTGAAGCTGAGGCCGGGAGGGGCCCTGGCACATGGGACTTGCCAGCAGCCAAACTTGGCAGGGTTTTTTTTTTAACCTATCGTGGACCATGCACCCCTTTGGAGCCTATGAGCTCCTTCTCAGAACCACGTCTTTGAATGCATAATGTAGCATTGCCGGGGAAACCAATTCTATTGAAATGCAGTTCTCCAAATATTTAAAAACAACTCTGTGAGGGAGTCATAGATGTGCTTCTTTCTCAATGCATTCAACAACAAGATTTAGTGGCCGATCTAATAACTACTCTCATTTCACCCTAGTGAGGAGGGTAAGCGATCTTTAGAGATAGTCTGCAACAGCTCTGATGTGCTGTAAAGATAGCTGTGGTTTCTACTGGTGACAGTCACAGGGACTGCTGATGCTTCTATGGTTTGTTGCCTGTGTTCATGATGGAAGGAAGTACTCAATTTCAGTTAAAGGTTAGTACAACTGAAGATGTAATTTTTTCTCCCCCATCCGAGTTCACAGATCCTTGAATGTCATGCACAGAACCCCTTTGGCTGGTAGGGAATGGCTGCTAGGGACAGGAGTGGGCTGGAGACACAAGGACTGTGGAGCAGTTCTTTTCTCCTCTGTTAGCAGGACAAGTAGGACTTGATCGGGGGGTTGGCTAATCGTACAAAGTGCTCCCTCCCAGGCCCTATCCAACCCACCCTGCCCCCGTGGTAAGCGTCACTAATTGATCCTGGCTTGGCTCCCCACAGAGCCCAGAGATGGGCAGCCTGCTTCTCGGCCCAGTGCTTCAGGCAGCCATTGCTAAACGATCGGAGCTGGCATCAAAATGAAACCGATTTGCCATTCCAGGGCTGGAAGCTCTCTAAGGCCCGTTTCTGCCCTGACATGATATGATTACCCGTGATTAAAATATGGTCCCTGCCCTCAAGGAACTTCTGAACCCGTGAGCATCTTAAAGATTGGTGCAGAGTGAGGTGGGGGTGGGGGCAGCCCTACACAGTTCCTCACCAGGCATTCAGTCATTTCACAGTCAGGGCATCGATTTTACTTTTCGACTTGTAATTTCCACCTCCTGGATTCCATTATCACTCGCTCAATATCCGACGACTCGCCATTTCTCTGGCCACCGCTCTGAGATGTGTGCATTGCTGAGCATAAACAGAAGACTTTGCCTGAAATGCATTACTACCTGGAAGTAATGACTGGGTTTTACACAGCCAAGCCTTTGCTGCTTCTGTACATAAGCAATCATTCTACCTTCCTCTTTCCCAGTCACTTGGACTCGCCAGAAGGAACCCAGAATTAACCCCCTGTGCTCAAATCCCAAACCTGGGACACCTCTGTCTCTCTCATCTAAGCTCCTTCCTTTCATGTGTGAAATACCCTGAAGCTGGAGGCTGAAGCTCCTGCCTTATGTTTTAGATATGCTGCCATTAGCAGTTATTATTTTTTTTGAAAGCACCCAAATCTGTTCATCCCTAGCTGCTGGAAGCATTTCTTTATTAACCCCAATGGGCAGGTATAACATCATGGCAAAAGTTCTAAGCCAGTGGTTCTCCAAGTGTGGACCCTCAGCATGGCCTGGAAACTTGTTAGTAAAGTGAACTCTCTTTGGGATCCTGATTTCATTTCTCTTGGATGATTGTGGTGATTATTTCACAATGTATACGTTGAATAGGGCTTCCCTGGTAACTGAGCCATAAAAAATCTGCCTGCAATGCAGGAGCTGCAGGAACCACAGGTTCGATCCCTGGGTCAGGAAGATCCCCTGGAGAAGGAAATGGCAACCCACTCCAGTATTCTTGCCTGGAGAATCCCATGGACAGAGGAGCCTGGCGGGCTACAGTTCATAGGGTCGCAAAGACTTGGACATGACTGAGCAACTGCACTCACAACACACAATACATTTAATAATGCCATTTGCAGCAACATGGATGGACCTAGAGATGATCATACTGAGTGAAGTAAGTCAGACAGAGAAAGACAAATATCAAATGATAACATGTGTGCAATCTAAAAATTTATATAAATGAACTTATTTACAAAACAGAAACAGACTCACAGACCTAGAGAATGAACTTATGGTTACCAGAGGGGAAGAGTAGGGGTAGGGGATATGGACTTTGAGATGGACATGTACACACTGCCATATTTAAAATGGATAACCAACAAAGATCTACTGAATAGCACAGGGAACTCCGGTCAATATTAGGTAATAGCCTAAAATGGGAAAAGAATTTTAAAAAGATGCATACGTATAATTGAATCACTTTGTTGTACACCTGAAGCTATCACAACACTGTTAATCAACTATACTCCAATGTAAAATAAAAAGTTACAAAAGAAAAAGAAAAGAAAATGCTTTGCTATAGTCGCTCAAGGAGTTTAGGGTTTTGGGGTATAAGAGCCACCCATTCTCCTTGCATGGCCCGTTGATAAACCTTTTTCTGTTCCAAAAAAGAAAAAAAAATCAAGTGTGACCCCTGAAATATGTGCACTTTTTCACTTGTTAATTATACTTGGATAAAGATGAGGAGAGGAGAAAAAAGAAAGAAAGAAAGAAAGCTAATTCTTTGTAAGAGGATTCCAATTTCTCAGCCCCAGAATGGACCCAGTACATCAGAAACTGTGGGGGTGGGGCCAGCTCCTGAGGCCCTCTAGAAAGTTCTGATGCATTAAAGATGGACAACTCTTGGATTGAGACCCAATGCTGCCACACCCAGACCTATATGTTCACTTTTTGGCGCCTTAGTTGATTGCTTTGTAAAATGGGAGCAACAGTGTT
Source organism: Antilocapra americana (assembly GCA_007570785.1). Taxonomy (NCBI): domain Eukaryota; kingdom Metazoa; phylum Chordata; class Mammalia; order Artiodactyla; family Antilocapridae; genus Antilocapra; species Antilocapra americana. The sequence goes on from ML664662.1 coordinate 1,822,126, forward strand.
CACTTCCCTCGCCTCGGGAGAGGAATGACTCAAACAGGGATTGTAAGAACCATTTGCAAGGCCAGCTATTGTTTTTGTTAGGCACTTTGTTGCAGGATTTTGAGGGGTGGTGGGGGAGAGTTCATTTTAAGCTGAGGGACTTGAGCTCCACTCCAGCTGGAGGAACATGGAGATCATTATTTTCCACAGCTGGGATACTTGGAGGCTCAGCCCCAGGGCTTGCCTGGCTGAGGCCGTGTCACCACTCTCCATTGACTGCCTGTCTGGGGACTTGACTTTCCCCACCTTAAAGTTATAGACATTTGAATCCCCCTCAGATCTTCCTCCAGTGACTCTGGTTCACAGAGTTTCTAATTCAGGTCAATTAAAATTCCCGGGTCTGAGTTGCCTTGTGGGGAGGGAGATGACAGGGCAGAAGCTTTGGCAGTGGAGACCAAGTGACCAAACAAGCTGCATCCCCAGCCACCCCCTCAGGGTGTAAAAGCACAGCCAAATGACAGGCTCAGGGCAGGTAAGCTGGCAGATGGGATGAGCTTTCAGCCTCAGTTTAGTGGGCCAGGTGGTCTGTCAACCTCAGATCAAACCAAACAGAAGGCAGGAGAAAGAAAAGCTGGCAGAGAAGCCCCATGAGCCCAGAGGGTTGTCCTCCCTGGCTCCTTGCTGAACCAGGCTGGGACCTGTTGGTGTCTCTCTCACTCTTCTACTTTACTTGCCCTGGTGATCCGAGGCTCTGGACATCCAAAACTTTACTTAGATAAGCTTAGATATACTTCAGGATGATGTCCTGGAGGAGGAAATAGCAACCAACTTTAGTATTCTCACCTGGAGAATCTCATGGACAGAGGAGCCTGGTGGGCTACAGTCCACGTGGTTGCAAAGAGTGGGATATGACTGTGCGACTAACACTTCAGATCTACTTAGGGTACCATTTAATTTTCTCAACAACCCTATGAAGGGGGTACCAATTATTATTACCATTTTATAGATGAGGAAATTGAGGCACAAAGTAAGTAACTGGCCCCCTTGGCAGAGCTGGGATTCAAACCCAGAACAGTCTGGCTTCAGAGCTCAAGCTCCTGTGAAGCTAAACAATCCGCACTCCCTGGAAGGACCTCGGGGACAGGAAGGAACCAATGTTATCTAAGCTGTCAGAGGGATTTTGCAATTTCTTAGGTGCTAGAACATTTTCCTCTGAAGAATCTCATCTTGAAACCATGTTCTGCCCCCAGGGAAGGACTTTTTAAGTTTGGTTGTGATGGAAGGAGTCAGAAAATAGAAAGTAAAAGTTAACTGCACAGATAATCAAAGATGCTTAACAGAAAGACAAAAAACTCAAACCACATTCCAACCAGCTTATGAAGAGAAAGCAGACTGAGGACAACAAATATGGTTGATAGAGTTATTTTAGGAAACAGCTCATCCAACTCAATGAGAAAATATTAAAAATTGAGCAAAATACACATATAACTTAAAAAAGAAAAATATAATATGTAATTCTTAGGTCTATAGTCTATTAATCTAAGATAAAAAATAAAGCAATTTTGTACATAATTACCAAAAATATTTAAAATACCCTAATGATAACCAATACTTGAGAGGTCAGAAGAATAAACCTGCATACATATGTAGCTTGTAGTGACTTAAAAAGGGGCAGCAATAAGAACTTTTATCCTCATTGTCCAGGTGATCTGAATCCTGAGAATTTATTCAAAATAGGGAAAAAAGTAGATAAATTAGCTGGTATATGCCCCTCCTCTTCTGTCTGTGGGCTGCCAATGGAAGCCACTGCTCCTAGACACCATGCTGGCCCATATTCTAGGTCCTGGAAGTCATTTAGTGACTGTGATGTCTGATCAAGGGATGGAGACCCAGGGCTTCAGAAAGTCCACAGTCCAGTGGCCTCAGCCCACTCTTAGGTATTGGTTTAATTCCAAAGTAATTACTGGGAATGCTTGACATCTTAAAAAAATATATATGGGCCAACGAGCACATGAAAGATACTCAACATCATTAATCATTAGAGAAATGCAAATCAAAACCATGAGGAGACACCACTTCATATCCACAGAGTGGTTATAACTTTTTTTTTAATGGAAAATAACAAGTGTTGGCAAGGATGTGGAGAAATTGGAACCCTCTTACATTGCTTGTGGGAATGTAAAAGGTATAGCCACCGTGGAAAAGCGTTTGTCAGTTCCTTGAAAAGTTAAACACAGAGTTACCCTATGACTAGCAATTTCATTCTTAGATGTATGCCTAAGGGAGTTCAACATGTATGTCCACACCGAAAAGTGTACATAAATGTTCATAGCAACACTACTCATAATAGCCCCAAAGTGGAAACAATCCAAATGTCCATCAACTGATGAATGGATAAACAATATGTGGTCTTTCCACATAGGGAAATAGCTTTCCACCATAAAAAGGAATGAAGGACTGACACACGTGTTACCACACGGATGAACTTTCGGGACATTGTGCTAAGTGAAGGAGGCCAGATACAAAAAGCCACAGAGTGCATGATTTCATTATATGAAATGTCTATAATAGGCACATCTACAGAGATAGAAAGTAGATTAGTGGTTGCCAGGGGTGGGGGTGGGGAGAATGAGGAGTGACTGCTGAATAGCTACAGAATTTCTTTTGGAGTGATAACATATTCTAGAATTAAATAGTGGTGATGGTCATACATCCTGGTAAATATACTTAAAGCCACTGAAATACTTAAAGACACTGAATCACATTCTTTACAGTGGTGATTTTTTTTTTTGGATGTAGACCATTTTTAAAGTCTTTATTGAATTCATTACAGTATTGCTTCTGCTTTATGTGTTGGTTTTTGGGCCACGAGGCTGGTGGGATATTAGTTCCCCAGCCAGGGATTGAACCCACATCCCCTGCATTGGAAGGTGGATTCCCAACCCCTGGACCGCCAGGGGAAGTCCCAAAATGGTGAATTTTTATGGTATGTGAATTTTAACTCAATAAGAAAAAAATATAATCCACTACCCCTTTTGTGGACCAGGTACTGTGGTAGGCAGCCCACCCTGTTACTTCTAACTCTTAGACCAAGCTGTTGGGGATTGAGGCAGGTTTTCATATCCTCATTTTATAGGCACTGAGGCATCTGGCAACCTGTCCCAGGCCCAAAGTCACAGGGTGGTAAATTTGGGAACTGGATCCACTTTGGGCATCTGCTTCCAAGGTGTGAGACATTTCTGAGAGGGTCCCCACCTACTTAGAGTGTGCAGCATCAGGGATTGTCAGGGGTGCCTCCATTCTTAAGTTGGCACAGAAGCCCAAATCCCATTCTACGGGTACACACTGACTCATGTGTGTGCATGTGGGGTGGCTGTTTCTACCCCCACCTCCCCCATCCCCCATCCCCACTCCCAGCTGGTTGACTTCCTCACAGACCAGCTGGAGGGCACTGTAGAGTCTAATCTTAGGTGCCAGGATGGACAGCCAGTGCAGGGAACCCAGTAAGACTGTGGATTCACAAAGAACTGTGGTCAACTTCTGCAACAGATGGTCCCAGTGCCTGACCCAAATTCCCTTGGTATTCATCAGTCTAGAACATTCTTGAAGGACGTAAGAACCCCAGCTGAGGTTTCTGGGGCAATGTCTCTGGGAGCATCTCCCAGGCACTGATGAATGGGAACAAGAAGATGAAGACTCCAGCTTTCCCATTCCCTGAGTGAATGGGGTGATGCTGAGGTGTCTTATTCAGGGTCTCTCAGAGAAATCTAGTGTGTTGACCCCCAGTGTCTCACTCCAGAGACTGGCTTGACATACCTCCCTTACCACCTACTTCCCTTCTTCCCTCCACTCCCCACTCCCAAATCAGTCACTTGGTGCCAAATCCTTTTCTCAGGTCTGGAAGAACCAGCCTAAGACTTGTTCCCTTGGTCACTCTTGCTCTATGTCCTTGGGTAAATCCTTTGATTTCTTAGAGCTCCTCAGGGATGAGGAAGCCAACCCAGGGGACGAGCTCAATTACGTCTGGATTATTCATCTGATCAAGGAAGAGACCTAGAAGGAGGATAAACTATGACCAATTCTACTCCTGTACCTCTGAGGGGTTCAGTGTAAATCAGACCACAACAGCTATGTCTCCTTTCTAACCTTCACCCAGCCCCCAAGACAGTTTCTTGGTCAGCCCAGGGGATTGGTGAGGGGTATGAGTGAGAGGGGGTATTAAGAGTATCTGGAGGGATAGAACCCCTCTTTTGTGGTGTCCCCATGGCCAAAACCACCCAAACGACAGTGACTTTGGGCTGGCCTTGCTTGGACTCCTCATGGGCTGCCCAGAATGTTCCAGAACAAGGCTGACAGGTCTGGGAGCTATAGCTGGACTTCCAGTGAGGCAGATGGCCTCACTTGACTGGGTTGAGATTAAGCTGGCCTTGGAGCCAGGATGCCTCTCACCCTCCCTCTTTCTTTATCTCTAGGCCCAGGGCAGGCTTGGCTGTAAGCGTGTTCACTTTTTGTCCTATGTGCTTGTTCCTCGTCTACACAGCTGACTGACCTCCTTCTCAGAGGGTGTGTGTTGGGGGGAAGTGGGGGGTGTGTGGGGGGCGGGGTGAGGGCTTGTCTGTAAAGGAGAAAGAAACAAATAAAATACCTCAGGAAGGTGGGTCCGTGTTCCGTGCACTTAGGCTGCCAGCCTGGTACCTGCCAGGACAGCAGGCAAAGCCCAGGCCCCAGGAAGAGCAGGGCTGCCTGGGCAGGGCAGAGGGCAGAGGATGTCTCTGAGTCTGTGACCTTGGCCTCTAGGCCTTTGGGTGACTCTCCTGAGTGTCTGGCAGTTTGGGCCAGCTCTGTAGCCGCGGAGGCTGCCTGGGCTGCCCGGGGCGCCTCCTGCCTCTCTGCCACATTCTTCTTTGCAGACAAACAGATTCCTTTGCTCACTGGAACAGCCGAGCTGGAGGAGCAGCTGTGAAAATAAACACACGGCAGCTGATTGGAGGGCTGTGGGCTGTTTTCTGGGGTCTGCCTGGGTCCAGAACTCCCCAGCCTCATTGAGTGCCCTGGCTTGAACTCAGGAAGGGTAGAGTGGGCCTGTCCCTTTGCTGGCTGGGAGTCAGCCAGCCCAGCTCTCTGGGTTTTCTTCACAGTCATCAGGAGGCTCTTGGCAGGCCTGGTCTGCTCTCCAAGCCCCCTGACTGGCCATGACTGTCTCCAGCCAAACCCAGAGAGAAAATATTTAGAGAAGGGCCTTTCCTCAGTAGAGTCAGCTCTTGGGTCATTGGGAGTAGTCCTGGGCCTCTGTCCTGAGACACCCTGGGGTGCCTTGAGTGGGTGAAGCAGGCCATGTGGATACTCCCTGAGTCTGTGGGTTGGGAAGACAGCTTGTTATATCTCTAATTCTCTTCTACAGTGGGTGACGAGCCATTTGCATGTTGGAAATGAGAAACCTTTCTGCAGAGGTAAGGAAACAGATGCAGATGGTGGCAGTGGCCCAGAGCCACTCAGAATGTTCTCTCTTCTCCCATTCTTGGTTTGGAGTCGCCAGCCACACCACGCCAGCCAACAGCTCTTGGCCTTGCTGTCAGTGCGCACCTTCCCTTCCTGTGCAGCCCTCCCAGAGCCTGGCTGTGGGGTAAGCGGGAGGCTGGCCTGGCCTGGAGCCCACGCTCAGCAGCCACAGATGCTCAGCCAGGAGCCCCTCAGCAGTGCCTGGGCCTCCGCATATGGAATGAAGCCTTCCAGGGCTTAGCTTTGGAATTGTCCATACATTTAATCGACCAGGGTTATTAGCCTGTTCAGGCTGCCATAACAAGGACCACAGACTGGGTGGCTTCAACCACAGAAATGTACTGCCTTCCAGTTCTGGAGTCTGGAAGTCCAAGATCAAAGTCCCAGCAGGGCTGGGATCTTCTGAGCCCTCTCTCCGTGGCTTGGAGACAGCCACCTCCTCCCTGTATCTTCACGTGTGGGTCTGTGTCAATAAGGACTCCAGTCAGATTGGATTGGGGCCCATCCTTGTGACCTCATTTTACCTGAGTCACCTCTGTAGACGCCTTATCTCAAATTTAATCACATTCTGAAGTCCTGAGTGGGCAGGACACCAGTGTATTTTTTTTTTTTTTGGCAGGAGGTACAATTCAGTCCTTAACAACCAGATTTCCCCTGACCTATCTGGAATTCTCCAGTCAAGAATACTGGAGTGGGTTTCCATTTCTCCCTCCAGGAGATCTTCCCCACCCAGAGATCGAACCTCTGTCTCTTAGGTCTTCTGCATTGGCAGGCAGGTTCTTTACCACTAGTGCCACCTGGACTTCATCATCGTCATCCATGCAGGGGCACTCTGACCCCCCCCCCCCCCCCCCCCCGCCCCCGAGAGGAAGAAAACCTAGAGAGCTTGGGTGGCTGACTCCCAGGCAGCAAAGGGACAGGCCCACCCTACCCTTCCTGAAGGCTCCCACCCCCTTCTAGACAGGGTCTGCCTCAGCTACTGAGAGCAGCTATACCAAGGTGGAACTCTCTGGGGGCAGTGCACCCCCCCTGACTGATGGCTGCAGGGTATTACCTGGGGACCATTCTAATGGGCCATTGAGCCCCACAGCTCCCTATGGGCTTGGCTGAAGTTGCTGTTGATCCAGATCTCAGCTTAGCTCCTTCTACCCTCTCCTGCTCCTGCTTCCTTCCTCTCCCTTCCTCAGATGTGGATCACCAGGGCCCTCCTTAGTAAACCACCTGCAGCTAAACTCCATCTCAGGCTCTGTTTCTCAGAGATGCCAACTCTCATCACCCTCAAGGCCTCAGAAATGCGAAGATGGGATGGGAAAGCAAGCCATAGTTCTTCCTGGGGTCGTGCTGAGAAAGAGTGGGGCCACAAGGCTGGGCCTGGGATCGACCCTGCCCCTTCTGAAACTGACCAGGATCCCGTGGGGCTCTTGGACACACAAGCCTTTCAATGTCCCTCATATTTTGTTTGTAGGGAACAGACTCCAGTCTCCATGACCTTCCCTGAGTTCCAAAGGGTTTGAACAATTTCTAATCAGAGAAGGGATTGAACCTGCATGTTTTATGTCTCCTGCCTTGGCAGACAGGTTCTTTACCACTAGCACCACCTGGGAAGCCCATCGCCTGGTGGACTCCATGTTAAAGAAAACTCAGAGAATGGCATTGTGGGGGGAGCTGAGCTGCCCTTGGTTCCCGGGGGTCGGCAGTGGTGCCAGCTGGTTCTTTCGGTGGAAGGTAGCTGTGTTGAGGGCCAGTGGGCCTAAGCCAGGGTACAGATGGGGGACATCGTGGAGTCTTCTCCATGGTACCAATGAGAGCCAAGGGGAGGCAGAGATGGCTGGAGTGCTGGGGCTGTGACTTTGCCCAGAGAGTTGGACCTGGGGTTCTCCAGGCTCAGATTTCAGTCAGGGAGGCAGGGCCATCCACACCTGAGCAATCACCATTCCAGGAGCAGCCAAGAACAGCCACGCCATTGCAGACATCTGGAAGCTTCCAGGAGTGGGGCTGGGGGACGTGCGGGAGCATGTCCTAGGACCTGATTCCTCCCTCTGCATGAGCCCCTGGTTCCTTCCCCCTTCATAAGCTATTCAAAGTGCCATCTCAGGACCAGCAGCCTCAACATCATCTGGGAGATTGGTAGGACTGCCTAGTCTCAGGTCTCAGCCCAGACCCTCTCGTTCAACATCTGCCTTTTAACAATCTCCCCAGGGCATTTGTGTGAGAGGTGCAGAGTAGAAAGCTGAAAGAGCCTGGGCATTTGCCTCAAAGGACCGTTTACACAGTCACACTGCACTCTGTCTCCTGGATCCAACTGAAATTTCATCACCCCATCCTGTCCAGTGATGCTGAGAAGGAAGGGAGAAGCTATGGGCCTATTTAAATAAACTGGCATCTTTCTTTACTCATCTGACTGTAGTGTGAGTTGATTTGTGGGTCTGCTATGTGTAAGTGAAGGTGGTGGCTCCAAAGGGGAAGCCACACAGACAGTTAATGTTGGAGATGGCAGGAGAACCCACATGCTTTGACCTGGACTTTTCTCCTCCGACCCTCAAAGTTTTGGGCCAGTGTCCATTCACAAACTGGCGCCCGTCCACTGTGAGCTAAGTACAGAAACTTGGGGTGAGTGTTTAGAAACTTTGATAGCAGCTTGATGGAGTATGTTTATGTCTACTAAATCGAATGATAAAAGCTGGGGCTTGTATTTTATAGCTTGTAGTTCCTTTTCATTTCATTTTTTCTAGCAAATCATTTTTATTGTACTTTCCAAAAGTATCCACCCATGACAGATTGAAATTAATTAACAAGGAAACAAACCCAAACCAGACGGGTCCTACGTTTGTAGATAGTTTGAGAAACCCTGATTCATTGCCATGCCATTTTAAGTCGAAGGGAGAGATTCTGGAAAACAGAAAGCCATCATAGCTTGCCCCTGCCTGGACAAAGCTCTTGAGCATTGCAGGCTGAGGGGCAGGCTGACTGGGAGGGTGAGGGTCGTGGTACCTCTGTCTCTAAGACATACCACAGGGAAGCAGGGGTGGTGGGGGAGACAGATATTAATGGGGGCTTCAGAGGCTTCCCAGGTGGAGCTAGTGGTAAAGAGTCCTCCTGTCAATGCAGAAGATGTAAGAGACATGGGTTTGATCCGTGCATGGGGAAGATCCCCTGGAGGAGGGCATGGCAACCCACTCCAGTATTCTTGCCTGGAGAATCCCATGAATAGAGGAGGCTGGTGGGCTACAGTCCACAGGGTCACACAGAGTCAGACATGACTGAAGTGACTGAGCAGGCACAAGCCGAGTCATTCTATCTCCCGTTGCCCCAGTTTCCTCACCTGCAAAAAGACCAGCAGCTCAGTCCTCCCACGATGTTGCTCCGCCACCTGTCCTGAAGAAGCACACGTTCACTGGCCTCCCCATCTGAGTGAGAGCTGACTGGTGACACTGCCTTGGGTGGGAACGTCCCGGCACCAGCAGTGCCCTCCTCTCCCCGCCCAACCTGGTGCGTTGTCTGGCAAAGGGACAAGTGCTTTCTTTTTGTGAGCCTGCAAACCTCCAGCCTCCCAGCTGGTCGGGCGCCAAGGACCAGGCGGGACATGCAGGCCAACATCACCACCCAGCCCCACGATGCTGCTCCCAATTCTGGAACATCTGAGTCAGCCCGCCTGGGCCGTGTCCATGAAAGCCTGAGCAAGAATAAAGGCACGGGCTCTCCCAGGGGCCTGCCGATGATGACCTCTCACCACGTGTACACTTGGGCCTCCTTTTCCTGTGGGCTGTGAATGCCTTGAATCCAGCAAAGAGCTTTGTGGGTGTCAAATTGTGAACCACTAAACCGGGGAAGGAGGCCCAGCAAATGTGGGATGTGTGAGCCTCCCTCGTCCTTCCTGACAGCGCTGTTTGTTTCTCTGTCTGATAAAGGAGGGTGGCAGGCTCCGGCACGTTTGTCCGGAGTCAGCAGACCACCCAGCATCCTGAGTGTTCAGGGCTCAGGCACACCGTCCACCCCAAGGCCTGATCCTTCATTCTTCTGGAACCTGCCCTATCTTGGATCAAAAGGATCTTGACCAAGGCTGGCTGGCGCCCAGAGAGCCTTATTTCCCAAGGGGCTAAGATGGGCCAAGGGGTGACAGGCAGTGTGGGATGCTCAGGGTTGCAGGTAATGAGGCAGTAGTGGTTGCAGCCAATCTCTTCTTCCCCAGATGGGCCTCCCAGAGCCAAGTTCTGGCTACATTGCTCTGGCTTCCATGGGCTTCCACTTTGATTGCTTTTCAGTGCTGGTAGTGAAGGAAAATGGCAGTAACTGTTTGGCGGGCACTGGCTGGGCCCCTTGTTAGCCGACCCCTGGGGGACCATTGGCTTTCCTGAGGTCCTGATTTCTGAATCTTGTCTGAAAGCCATGGTCCTTGCCTCCTCCTGCTGCTCCTGCCCTCAATGTTTATTTTCTACACAGCAGCCAGAGTGAACTTTAAAACTTTTATTTTATAAACTTGATTTTGAAATAGTTTCAGTTGTGGAAAGCTGAAAAAATAGTGCCAAAATTTCCTGCATCCTCTTTGCCTAGATCCCCTGAATATTAGCATTTTACCAATTTTTGAGCTTTCGCTCACTCTCCACACACATCACACACATACACACAGACATATTTTTTTCCCCGTGAAACTTTACAGACATGAAGCTCCTTTGCCCCTGCAAATTTCAGGGTGTATTCCCTAAAAAAGTAAAAACAGAACAAGGACATTCTCTTAAAATAACCACAGTATCATTGATCAAAATCAGGAGATGAACACTGATATAATACTGTTTCTTGATTGACAGATCTTATTCAGATCTCATTAGTTGTCCCACTCCTGTTCTTTATAACAAAAGAGAGAATATTTTTTCTTGCCCAAGAGCCAATCTAGAATCATGCATTGTATTCAGTTGTCATGTCTCTTTAATCTCCTTTAATTTGATGTGGTCCCTTAGCCTGTCTTTGTCTTTCGAGACAAGAACACTTCTGAAGAGCACAGGCTGGTGACTTTGTAGATGGTCCCTTAGTTTGGTTCTGATATTTCCTGAGTAGATTTAGATTCTGGATGTTTGGCAGGAACCCCCACTGAGGTGATATGTGTCCTTCACATGATGTCCATTTGATCCCTTCCTGGCAATGTTTGCTTTGATCATTTAGTTAAGGTACTGTCTGCTGGGTTTCTCCACTTTCTTACTAGTTTTCCCTTTATAATTTATATGTATCTTATGGGCAGTGCAACTTTTTAAGAAATAGAAATGTGATTAGGTCACCTCCTTCCCCTAACCTGGGGCTTCCCTGATAGATGAGTTCGTAAAGAATCCGCCTGCAATGCAGGAGACCTGGGTTCCATCTCTGGATTGGGAAGATCCCTTGGAGAAGGGAAAGGCTACCCACTCCAGTATTCTGGCCTGGAGAATTCCATGGACTGAGTAGGCATGATTGAGTGACTTGCACTTTCACTTTCACTTTCCCTCTAACCTCAGTTGAAATCCCAACTCCTTACCTTGGTGTGCCTAGCCCAAGGTCTTCATCCTTGTTGAGGCCTGTGCTGTCATCTCCTATCACATTTCTGGGAATTGCAGGCACACTAGGCTTCCTGTTCTTCCTAGAACATATCAAGCTTGTTTTCACCTCAGAGCCTTCGTATTAGCTGTTCCCTCTTCCTGGAATGCTCTTCCATCCAATCACTGCATGTCTTTTTCTTCTTCTTTTTTTAAGAAGATTTAAAAAAAATACATATGTTCTTCATGCCTGTCTTCTTTGTGTCTTTCAGACCTCAGCTTACAGGGAGGGAGGCCTTAACCTGCCCACCCAGCTAAAGGAGCTACCAGTGGCTCCCCCTGCAGCACCTGGTTTGTGCTCTCAGCATAGGACATACTACCATCTGCCCCTTGCTCATTTGTTTGCTGTCTATCTCCCCCAGAAGAAAGCAGGGACCCCATGTAACTTGCTGGGGGCACCTAGCACAGGGCCTGGCCCACAGCTGTGGGGTGAATATTGATTGAGAGTTTGCTGAATGAACTCCTGATGAAGGATTGCTTGGTAACGTGTTGCAAGCTGGGGTCCTAACCTGGAAGTCTTGGAGTTCTGCCAGATGCTCTAATGCTGGCCTCAGTGCGGCTCTGCTGGGCTTGTGTGCCAATAGGGCAGATGGCAGCCTGGTGGCTTAGGGGTCCCTGCATGGTGCCCTTAAAGGGGAGCTAGAGGAGACAACGAGAAGGTATGATGAGATGGGGTAGGGGGATGGAGGGCTCTTTTAGCCCTGCAGTACAGATTCAACCTCCTTCCCTTTTTTCCTTCCTTCCTTCCCTCAAAAGTTTTAAGAGTTGGGGGTAAAGGCTGGGGAATCAGTCATAAATACACTTACATTTAAAGCACAGAGGCAGCCTAGAGGGAAGACTTACAGATGTTGGCAGCTGCAGAGCCGCAGAATTGCCAGGCCAGCCGGGCCGTTAGAACAGAGGTGGGTGGGCTCCTTCTGAGCAGAGGAGAGGCTGTCAGGCTGTCAGCTTCAGAGAAAGATGCAGGGGAAGTCAGGCAGCTGTCTTCAGATGTCATCTCCCCTGTGTTCTGGCCAGAGGGTTCACCCAGTTGCCTCTAGCTCCTGCCGCCTGGCAGATAAACACTCATGTGGGGAGGGCGTGACACCCCTCTTGGACAGTTTGCATCTGACCATAGAACTGTGAAGACAGAGGACTACTTAACACCAGGGGCAATTTTAGGGGAGAGATGTAAGGATGAGGCTTTCCCAGTGAACGTCCTCCCAGTCATGCTGTCTTCTGGGGATCCCTGTATGGGACTGTGCTGCTGAGTGTATGCCAGGACAAAGCCCTTCCCTGGGCAACCAGCAGTCAAGCTACAAGGGCCTAGGGTGGTGTCTCTCTCATACTCCTTTCCTCTTTCTTTCTCTGAGGGAGTGTCATAGTCAGCTCGGGCTGCCATAACAAAACATCACAGATTGGGCAACTCCACCAACAGACATTTATTTTCTCACAGTTCTGGAGGCTGGAAATCCTGGATCAAGTAGGGTTTGTTTTTTTGAGACCTCACTCCTTGACTTGTAGATGGCTACCTTTTTGCTGTGTCTTCATATGGCCTTTCCCTTGTGCACAAGCAGAAAGAGCAAGCTCTCTACTGTCTAAGGACACTAATTCTATTGGATTAAGGCCTCACCCTCATGACCTCATTTAACCTTAATTACCTCCCAGAAGGCTCTATTTCCAAATATAGTCATATGGGGGTTAGAGCCAAATTCCCCAAATTGTCCCCTAGTGGGGACAACTCATCCTTTGACTCTTAGCAGAGTTGTGTAGATTCTCCCACCAGATAGGTGTCTCAGGAAGCATCTCATCCCTCTCTTAATGCTGCTGGGGCTCAGGGATTCATTTTGAGAAATCCTCCCGGAAATGTCAGGGTTCACCTAGGTAATGCTGTTGACCTTAATGAAATGAAACCCAGGCCCTGTCAGGTGGCCTTAGGAGAAAAAGCTTCAGGTGGCAAGATGGAAGGTGAGGAGTGCTGCATGTGAGCCCTGGACTGGGATTCTGGCCTGAGGTTTATCTTCTCCCATGTCTCTGTGTGTGTAAGTCTACATGTGTGTGCACACAAGCATGTACAAGCTCTCAGATTAGTGCTGTCAGGCAGGGAGTGGCTGCTGACTCCCTCTACCCAGCTCTCCTTCACTATGGACACTCGACAACACCAACCTGTGCTCCCTTTAGCCCTCTGGCATAGGTGTGGCTCAAGACCCCAGCTTTTTCCTCAAGAGCCCACTAAAACGAAATTGGAACTTTCCAGAAATCTTTGTGCTTGCAGGGAACTCACATATGCTGGCATATAGGCTTGTGGGGCAGAGCAGGTAGCTGTTGCAATGACTGTTGGTTATATAACAAAACCTCCCAAAATTTAGTGGCTTGAAATAATGACAGTTTTGTTCATGAATACACAATGTGGGCAGGGCTCAGCAGTGACAGCTCATCTCTGCTTCATTTGGTGTCAGCTGGGGTGGCTTGAAGCTAGCAGTCGGGTTATCTGAAGGCTCGCTCGCTCATGTGTGATTAAGGCTGAGACATCAGTTAGATGGTCGATCAGAATGTCAATATGTGACCTCTCCAAGTGGCTCTTGGCTTCCTCACAACATGGCAGCTGGGTTCCAAGAGCCAGTGTCCCAAGAGAGAGAGCCATGTGGAAGCCATTACACCTTTTACAATCCAGCTTTGGTAGTCACCTTGTGTCACATCCAGCAGATTCTATTTATTAGAAGCCATCACTAAGGCTGGCCCACATTCAAAGAGAAGGGATTGGATTCGACCTCTTGATGGGAGGAAGGTCAATGAATTTGCAGCCATGCTGGAAAACCACAACAGTGGCTCACAGCTTCCTTCTCATTCACGCAGGACTTGGGGTCTTGTCCTTCTCACTGTCCAGTCTCTATTGTCACAGGGTCACCCTCAGATCACCTATCACCCAGCAGTGCCCTCATGGAAGCCAGTCCAAGAGAAAGCACACTCTTTCTGACCAAGGCCATGCCAAGACAACAGCACTCTGCCTGGGGGAAGAATTTTGTGCTCTTTCACACTGGGAAAAGATGGATTTCCTAGCAGAACAGCATGGGCTTCCAGTCACAGAGAGTAGTAAATTGAGGCAGAGGTGTATTCCTCTCTCACTAGTGGTCCACACCTGGCATGAAGTTCTGCTTTACGAAGGCATTAGGAATGCACGCTTGTCTATTTTGCTGCTCTGCTGTGCATAGCCTCACATGGTCAGGGCACCTTGTAGTCCAAGCTGCAACTGTTGCAGCTGCACTGGGATCTGAGAGGATCAAGGTGAAACGAGGGGCGGGAGGGTGGTCTCAGAATAGTCACATGACATTTTTGATCGTATCTCATTGGCCAGAACTTATCTACATGGTTACTCCTCGTTGTTGAGTTGCGAAATGAAGTCTATTCGGGGTGGCTGTGTGCCCAGCTGGTATTCTTAGCACAGAGAAAGGATACTGTGGGCTGAGAAGCAGACTCTGCCAAACTTATTAATTAAAACATTTTCTGCAGACAGATTTACTCACTAATTTACCTCCCCTGGCTGTAGAAAAAAAAAATTAATGGTCTAAAAATATGGCAAAAATCTCTGACACTTTTTGTAGTTCTTTAACTCACATCAGTTTCCTTTGGCAATTTCTCAAGGCAGACAATTTGGTGGCGGAAGCATATTGAAGGGTGTACAAATTATACAATAAAATGAATTATTGTTTGCAGTAAGTAAGAAAGTTACGCCATGCTTTATTTGGTTTCAGGATTTCAATGATCGCAGCTATATGGGTGTATTACAAAAATACCCAGAGAGGGGTCAGCGCCAGCTAAGAGTGTTTTTAAAATTTCCATATAAGGCTGCTGTTTACTTTGGTAGGAACTTGTGGAAACTTGCGTCAACCGGCCTAGGTATTTCTATTTATTCCAGCGGTATTTTGGACCCTCTAATAGACTGGGGTTGTGGACAGCTGCCCAGCTGGCCTGCCCAGCTAGCTTGGTGTCTGAGGATGCTAGGAGGCACTTAATTTAGAGAAGACCTGGGCCATATCTGAAATGTATGGCCTTTGCCTCATGGTCCTCAGTAGGTGAACTCTGCCTCTGGATATGACACAAACCCTGATATTCATCTAAGAGACTGGATAAAGTTCCTCAGGCTGGAGTAACAAATCATGACACAGTTGGTGGCTTGAACTACAGAAATGTATTGTCTCACAGTATTTTGGAGGCTAGAAGTCCAAGATCAAGGTCAGCAGGTCTGTGTTCTCTCTGAAGGGGTAGGGAAGGGTCTATTCTGGGCTGCTCAGCTTATGATAGTTCCTTGGAGTGTGGCAGGATAACTCCAGTCTTCACATGTTGTTATGTGTCCAGATTTCCCCCCACCTTTTTTTTTTAAGATTTCCCCTTTCTATAAGGACACCAGTCATATTGGATTTTGGTTGTTGTTGTTCAATCTGAGTCATGTCTGACTCTTTGTGACCCCATGGACTGCAGCATGCCAGGCGTCCCTGTCCTACACCATCTCCTGGAGTTTGCTCAAACTCACATTCATTGAGTTGATGATGCCATCCAACCATCTCATTTGGATTAGGGTCTACCCTATTCCAGTATGACCTTACCTTAATTGATTATATTTACAATGACTATTTCCAAATATAGTCTTGTTATGAGGTACTGGAGATTAGAAACTTCAATATATGAATTTGTGGGGAGGGGGATACAAGTCAGTCCATAGCAAAGACATCCACATATGACATGATTATGTGTGTGTGTGTTGTCTCTGCAAACCCTGATCTAAAGGGTCCTGAATTTTGGGCAGGGTGGATAGTTTCCATTAGTGATAAAAGATGGAGGTTGGGAAAGTGGTTCACAGGTAGGCCTTTGGTTCTTTCCCTACAAAGCAAAGGCAGCTGGAGTCTAGGGAGAGTCTGAAGTTGGACAGTCACATACAGTATGTAGAGCAGGGCCATTCCCATCTATTGCACCAGGCATCTCTCTGGAGGAAATTTGAGTTGGAGATGGTTATAATACAGTGGAGCAGGATGTTTGTAGCTATGTCCAATGCTTTCAGTCCTAATATCAAAAAACTCACTCAAAATGGCCTGGGCAAGAGGAAGATGATCATCTCTCATGACCCAGAAATCTAGGGGCAGGATCATTCCTGGGGTGGTTAATTGGCTGCTCATTGGTGGCATCAAAGACCCAGGTTCCTCCACTTTTCTGCTCCATCCTCCTCAGCATGCCACTGGTGTCCTCTGTCTTGCCTCCTGGTGGTCATAAAAGAACGTCACTGGTTCTAGGTGTCACCTTCTAACACAAGTCCAAAGACTGGATGAGAGAATGTTCCTTCTTCCTAAAGAGCTCTAGCAGACTTCCAGTCACACCCACTGGTGGGAACAGTGTCACTGGGACAGGAAGTGGAGTTGCCTCGACTAGCTTTAACATAACAAGCTTCACCGTCTAGAGTTGGGAGGGGGCCAGGTGCTCTTGTCACCTACTGACAGCCCTTTCCATGAACAAAATGTGGGGCAAGTTGGCAGAGAAGAAGGGGGATAGTTCCAAGGGGAAGGCAACTGTCAGGATCCACCACA
The DNA here is from genome assembly GCA_007570785.1 of Antilocapra americana. NCBI lineage: Eukaryota > Metazoa > Chordata > Mammalia > Artiodactyla > Antilocapridae > Antilocapra > Antilocapra americana. The sequence continues at coordinate 1,838,720 of ML664662.1, forward strand.
CAGGCCCTGAATCAAGCAGAGGGGTGGGAGGCTTTCTCTGACCTAGGTGGGGGTGGGATGTGATGGCAGAGCTGAGGAGAGTGAGGGAACGCCACATAGAGTTGCCAGTCGATACCTTCTTAGAATAACAGTTCTCATCAGGCACTGGGTCTGACTTTTAGCTGACAAATGATTTTCCTTCACAATAAAAGTACAAACAGAATCCTAATTAATGAATTTGCCAATAGCTGTTGCCTATTTTATGGGCCTCAGCCCAGATTCAGTCTGTGGACAGGATGAGTGAGTGTGTGTATGTGGATGTGGCCATAAATCACCCAGGGCCTGAGACAAGGGCAGTCTGGTTGGGATCTTCCTAAGCAGCCCTTCCTGAGGGAGCTGAGACCGTCATGACAAGCATGAAAGCCGCAACTGCCATGTCAGCCGCCAGAGCTAGGACACCCATGGGAAGCCTGTGACAGTGCAGGCTGGCCCCAGTTCACTGCTGCTGTTGCTTCTTGTGACTGAGACGACTATCATTTTCCTTAAGAGGTCATTGGCTCCATGTCCCGCCACCCCTGAGGGCATATTTCACCTTTGACTCTTTCCACTTAAGGAGAGGCCATGTGCCTTCAATAATTTACCTGCTTTTGAGGAAATTTCTGGAAGTAGTCATTCCCATTGGGTTGGGGGCATGCCTGTGTCATTTACTCAATGATCTAGTGTCTGACTATGCACTGGGCACTGTGCAGGGGCCAGCAGGGCAAGGATGCATGGAGGCCATCTTGGTCTTGTTCTGGGGCCTCCATGTTCTTGCCTGGTCAGAGGGACCACAGGAGAGGAAGAACTTTCTGGCAGCCCTTTCTTTTTTGTGAGAACCAGCAGAAGGGGGAGGTGTGATGAGGCCCACTCTCAGGATGTGGAAACAGCTCTTTTGACAAGACTGTAGGACAACAGGTGTCAGATAGCAAAGTGAGCATGAGCTAGACATCCTGAGAGATTTGCTACAATTAGAAGCAGCATGGGTCACCTGTATTTTGATTCTGATAGAATCTCCTTCCCCTCCTCACCCAGCCCCATCACCCACATTACCTCAGTGATCATCACCAAATTACCAGAAAAGACCGTATCACCTCTCACACACTTAAAGGTGGTTGAGCGTCTCCCCCTTTCTGGAGGCTTCTCCATCCCATTCCCTTTGTCTGACCGCACAAGCCTTTTCCCCAACTATTGTTAATGATTAACCATTTGTTTAGTATTAACTGAGATTTCCAGGGTTTCTGGTCCATATTTTCCCAGCCATTTGTTCCAGTTCTTCTAAACCAATTTTTTCCTTTGCATGACATCAATAAACTCATTTCCTTTATTTTTGTCCTTGATGTGGCCGAGAAAGTCCAGTGTTCTGTTGGTAATACCTGGCCCGTCGACATTTCCCTTGTCTTCCAAGGAGGGAGATAAACACTGCAGGTTGGCAAATTCATATGTTGAAGTTTCTAATCTCTGGGACAGCCCCTAGATGAATCTCCCCTCTCTAAGTAGGCATATTAGGGTAGCACTTTTCTCGTCCTCAAGAACAGGCACTGTTGAATATGTTTCTCATCTCTGTCTACATCACTGCCATTTAAATGCCTCATTTCCATCAGAATCTTAGAATGATAATCACTCAGTCCTACGGACTTAACAAGAGTAGGGTTCCCACTGTCTTTCCTAACTTTGTCTTTTGTGACATGTTATTACCCAGGAAGTTAAACATGGCTGCTGTTACTATGGCTCTCGCAAGAGTTCTTGCTCTCTGTCTTCATTTCCTCTGGCTGCTGGGCAATCTTGGGGCTGGAAGGCTCTGAGTCCCACCAATGGCCTACAGACACCATGGTCCATGTCTTCATTCCTGATACCGCTGGCAGAGTGAGTCTCAGTGACTCACCACTTATAGTTGTTAGTTACTAGGCTGGGACTCTGTTTCCCCATCTTTAAAAAGGTTCTTGTGAGGTGCTGTGAACAGTGCTGCAATGAATATTGGGGATGCATGTGTTCTTTTGGATGCTGTTTTTCTCGCAAGACGTGGAAGCAACCTAAATGTCCATTGACAGAGGAATGGATAAAGAAGATGTGGTACATTTATACAATGGAATACTACTCAGCCATTATAAAGAATGAAATAATGCCATTTGCAGCAACATGGATGGACCTGGGGATTATCATACTGAGTGAAGTAATCAGAGAAGGAGAAATGTCATGTGACAACCTTTATATGTGGACTCTAAAAAGAAAAGATACAAATGAACTTAAAAAGCAGAAAGACACTCAGGGACTTGGAGAACCAACTTAAGGTTGCCTGTAAACACTACTATATTTAAAATAGATAACCAACAAGGGCTTCCTGTATAGTGCATGGAATTCTGCTCAATGTTATGTGGCAGTCTGATTGGGAGAGGCATTTGGGGGAGAATGGATATTGCTGAGTCCCTTTGCTGTTCACCTGAAATAATCACAACATTAATTGGCTGTACCCCAATACAAAATATAAAGTTAAAAAAAGGTTCTTTTTTTTAATGCCATTCTCCTATATGATCCCGCCCTCACCCTCTCCTACAGAGAGATTAAAATAGATGTTCTTTTTCTAATCTTCTTTTTAATTTTTATTTATTTTTTAAAAAATTTATTCATTTTAACTGGAGGCTAATTACTTTACAATATTGTAGTAGTTTTGCCATACACTGACATGAATCAGCCATGGGTGTACATGTGTTGTCCATCCTGAACCCCCCTCCCACCTTCATCCCCATCCCATCCCTCAGGGTCATCCCAGTGCACCAGCCCCGAGCACCTTGTCTCATGCATCGAACCTGGACCGGCGATCCGTTTCACATATGATAATAAACAGATTTCAATGCCATTCTCCCAAATCATCCCACCCTTACCCTCTCCCACAGAGTCCAAAAGACTGTTCTATACATCTGTGTCTCTTTTTCTGTCTCGCATATAGGGTCATCATTACTATCTTTCTAGATTCCATACATATGCGTTAGTATACTGTATTGATGTTTTTCTTTCTGACTTAATTCACTCCATATAATAGGCTCCAGTTTCATCCACCTCATTAGAACTGATTCGAATGTATTCTTTTTAATGGCTGAGTAATATTCCATTGTGTATATGTACCACAGCTTTCTTATCCATTCGTCTGCTGATGGACATCTAGGTTGCTTCCATGTCCTGGCTATTATGAACAGTTCTGCAATGAACATTGAGGTACATGTGTTTCTTTCAATTCTGAAGCAACTGACATAGAATTAATCTCAAAAATATACAAGCAACTCCTGCAGCTCAATTTCAGAAAAAGAAACGACCCAATCAAAAAATGGGCCAAAAAACTAAACAGACATTTCTCCAAAGAAGACATACAGATGGCTAACAAACACATGAAAAGATGTTCAACATCACTCATTATCAGAGAAATGCAAATCAACACCACAATGAGGTACCATCTCATACCAGTCAGAATGGCTGCCATCCAAAAGTCTACAAGCAATAAATGCTGGAGAGGATGTGGAGAAAAGGGAACCCTCTTACACTGTTGGTGGGAATGCAAACTAGTACAGCCACTATGGAGAACAGTGTGGAGATTCCTTAAAAAACTGGAAATAGAACTGCCATATGACCCAGCAATCCCACTGCTGGGCATACACACTGAGGAAATCAGAATTGAAGAAAAAGGTTCTTGTGAGGATGGAATTGATAATACTTCTAAGTATCTAGGGGGTGCATCTGGGACTCAAAACATCCCATCTCCATTCCATTTCCAGGCAGGGTTACCTACTTCCAATGATCAAAACCTGTATCTCCACACTTGAGGGCTTTCTCCAGGCACCTGAGTGCTGTCTGTGGGCACAGCACCCAGAAGTGTGAAAAAATAAATGTTCCCCAGAAGAGCCCACAAGCAAGGACGGATAGGAGTCCGTGTGTAAGGACCCACCTCTCTGCCCTCAGATGGGAGCACTCTGATACTGCCCCCGGAGGTCGCCTGCAGGACTGAGCTTCAGTGGCCTGCAGCGCCAGTGTGCTTGAGAACTCACCCTTGCTTGGTTCCTTCCTTCCCCGTCTCACATCCCTGCTCCCCTCTCAGTGTTCCCAGAGACCGTCTCCCCATAAAACACCAGCACACAAATCCTTATCTCAGAGTCTGTTTCCGGGACAACCAAGGCATTTTCCTCTAGCGGTTCCCCTCCATTTCTGGTAGTACTCATTCTCAAACTACCTCTGGACCACCTGTGGCTGCATCAGACTTGACCTCTATAAAATGATACTTACTCTCTTCTCCATCAAACTAGCCTGTTCTCCCATTTTCCCTGCATCTCACAGTAATCACGTCATTTCCCCCAGTCATTCAAGGTAGAGATGTGGGCTTATCCCACCATATCCAGTTGTTATCTTCAACAAATATTTATTGAGCTCTTTGAGTGGGAGAACTACTCTGTGCTACTCCTCCTAGCCATGACTGTCTTTGCTTAGCGATTCCCCTTCCCTCCTCCTTCATGTCCTCCTCACCTCACACCAGTCTACCGGCCTCGCTGTTGACATCATCCAGAAAAGACTTCTATTGACTCTTTATCACTCCTTGTCTTTGCTCAATGCCCATCCACCACTCCCCACTGGCTGCTGGACAAAGTTGAAGCACTACTGTTGGGTAGAGAAGGGCCCTGAACCTCCTTGTCTTGGTATGAACCCCCTGACCTAGCCCAATTGCCCCACCCTTCATTGCACCCTAGAGTCACCGGAGCTTCCTGTGGCCATGTCTTTGCTTCTAGTAAATCTAACCTGTACCTTAGAGTTTGGATTAAATCCCACTTCCTTTGCTGCAGCCCATCCCCACTGAGAAGGTGGCCCTTCTCTGATTCCTACGGAATCAGCAAGATTGGAAACACTCAGCCATATTTATTCAATAAAGCACTATGAACCAGGCACCTTGCTCATTACCCTTGGGGATATACTGATGAACAAAATAAGCATGGGCCCTACCCTCATGAAGTTCACAGGACAGTGAGGAAAGAAACAGAAATAAAATAATCACAGCAATGTAAAATAACAAATCAAGTTAAGGACTGCAAGGAATTGACAAGATGTGTCAGAAAACCAAATGAGGTGGAAGCTGATTTGAATGGGAGGTACTGGATGTTCAGATTAGATCCTCTCAACACAAAGTATGTATGACTAGGAATTAGCTGGAAGGAGACTAGAAAATAGTCCAGGTAGGATGAGTATTTCATAAGAAGACTCGAAACCTTTGAGGCACTAACAAAGATCAGTGGGGCTAGAATTGGGTGAACAAAAGGTCAATATAAAGGGAGATGGGGCTGGAAAGATTGTCAAGGGCCAGATCACCCAGGGTCTTATTGACAGTACTAGTCAGGTTTCTGCTGCATAAATGCTGCATAACAAACAGCCTCCCAAATATCCCTGGCTTACAATATCAAGTATTTATTTCCTGCTCATAGGTCTTATGATTGCCTGTAGTTCAGTGGGGCTCTGCTGTGGCTCTGCAGGTCCTGGTTTTGGGTTCAGCTCAGAACTGGGGACTCAGATGGTAAAGAATCTACCTGCAATGCAGGATTCCCCAGTTTGATCCCTGAATTGGGAAGATCCCCTTGAGAAGAAATGGCAACCCACTCCAGTATTCTTGCCTGGAGAATTCCATGGACAGAGAGCCTGGCAGGCTACAGTCCATGGGTTTGCAAAGAGTCGGCCATGACTGAGTAACTAAACACTTAACACTTAACAAGACACCTCCATGTTTCTTTCTTTCTGAGACCAAGGATAAGGGAGAGACAGGTACACGGAGTCAGCTCTTTTCATGACTGAGGGTAAACTCAAGAGAGTAATTGGAAAAATGCTTTTTTAAAAATTTCATTTATTAAAAATTTTTAAATTTATTTTTTATTGAAGGATAATTCAACATGAATTAGCGATAGGTATCCATATGGCTAATTGGATACTCTCCTCCAACCTCCCCCCCTTTCCTATCCCTCTAGGTTGTTACAGAGCCTCGGTTTGAGTTCTCTGACTCATATAGCAAATTTCCATTGGATATCTATTATACATATGGTGGTGTATATGCTTCCATGATACTCTCTCCATCTCACCCTCTCCTTCCTTCCAGCTAGGAAACAATGCTTTTTTAAGGACAGGTTTAGAACTGATGTACTGTGACTTCTGTCCACACTCCACTGGTCAAAGCCAGTCATAAGGCCTAATCAGTGGACAAGGAGACCTCCTGGATCTCGTCAACTGGAAGACATGCAGTCAGATGGCAAAGGGCATGGGTAGGTAATTCTACCTCAGGTAGAGGGAAAAATTGGGCATAAGAATCAGGTTAAGAATTGTGTTTTTATTCTAACACCAACTGGAAACCTTTGCATCTTTCTTTCTTCCTTCTCTCCCACTTTCCCTCTCTTTCTCACTTTTTTCTTTCCATTTTAAATTACCCAACTAACACAAGTCCATTTCCACTGTAAATTATTCAAGCTGTATGGATAGAGCCAGAGTCCCCTTTGTTATTCCTGGTGTCCCCCAATCCAAGTCCGTTTCCCAGAGATGACCACTGTTATCTTGGATGCTTTTTATCATGTACTTAGAAACCTAGGATTTTTGTAAATGGGTTTTAATACAAACAATATCATATTGAATGTACTGTTTTTAACAAATAACTTTTGAGCTCCAAACCAGAATCCAGGAAGGTTGTTTTCATAACATTTTCAATGTTCAGGGTCTCTAAAGGTCTTACTTTGACCTTGGTTAGAAGGTGTGAGCGTGTTCCCAAACAACAAGTCCTGGGTAGCCACATTAGTATTTCCAGTCCTGAATGCTCTTCCAGAACCTTGACATACACGCCCCTATCAAGAGACATGTCTATGTCCCTTCCCCTGCGTGGGTCTTTGTGGCTGTCTTGACTAAAAGAGAAGTGGTAATATATGACTCCTGAGTCTGGGACATAAGAGGGTGATTAGCTTTAACCTGGCTCTCTCGCAGAATGCTTAGCCTTGGGACCTGGCCACCATGCTGTGAGGAAGCCCAGGCTACCTGCAGAGGCTCAAGTGCAGCACAACCATGGCCCCCAGTCCTCAGCTTTGCCTGAGCTCCAAGCTCACTACCAGTCCTAGTTTGTCAGCTGGGAGTCAGTCACGTGGAAGGTGACTCCTCCAGTCCTCAGGTGAACTGCCCCAGATGACACCATGAGGTTCAGAGATGAGTCCTCCCCACTGAGACCTGCCCCAAGTGCAGATCCAGGAACAAAAAGAATGATTGTCATGTTTTAAGCCTCTAAGTAGAGGGATGGCTTATCACATGGCAAGACACTCAGACTTATTAGAACTGGGTTTCCAGGCAGATGGTGAAGCTGTGGCAAGGCTGAGTCTCCATGCTATGAATTTAGGAGTCCTTGGTTTTCCCTGAGGAGAAGATTCATATTCCCCATAGACTAGGGCTGGGCTGAGCCTCAGGGTTGGGTTGCAGGGACCCCAGCTGTGAACTCTGGGGGGGCCTCAGTATAGTAAGTTTGGCTTAGTAGGGCACAAGGAGTGTGAAAGGCAGTCCCTGGGAAGATTGATGGGTTTGGTTGTAAATATGTAGAGTGTGAGAAGGTTGGGGCTGGGGTGGCCACAGCCAGTGGAAGCAGCATGAAATGAGGAGTCCAGAGTCTTGGGCCCAGATCCTTGACTTTGACAAACCATCACTATGACTTCAAGTTCCTATACTCCCTTGATCCCAGCAGTAGGGGTACTGGATAAAATAGAGGCCATTCAGTAAAAATTGAATTTCAAATAAACAAGTAAATAATTTGACTGTAAATATGTTTCAAATATTATATGGGGCATCCTTATTCTCCAAGGGCTTCCATGGTGACTAAGATGATAAAGAATCTTTCTGCAATGTGGGAGATCCAATTTGATTCCTGGGTTGGGAAGATCCCCTGGAGAAGGGAATGGCAACCCACTGTAGTATTCTTGCCTGGAGAATCCCATGGACAGAAGAGCCTGGCAGACTACAGTCTATGGGGTCACAAAGAATTGGATGCCTCTAACACTTTCATTTTTATTTTTTTTCTGAGTTTTTTATTTTATTTATTTATTTTTTTCTGGTAGGACTGGTGTCTTTATTTATTTATTTTTTAAATTTTCTTTACTTTATTGTGTTGGTTTTGCCATACAATGACATGAAACCGCCATGGGTTTACATATGCTCTGCAAAATACAATAAAATCAGAACTGAAACAAGGCATTCATCCACAGGAAACCAAAGTGCCACAATGCTAACAGGCCCACCAAGTGATCTTTTGAAGAGCAAGGAAATTAGCAATGTAATTGGTTGCCCAGAGGATAGAGACAGCGTCAGTACTTCATTCTTTATCTGTCCACCAGTTCATTAGCATTTGGGTTGTTTCCATTTGGGGTTTCCCTGGTGGCTCAGAAGGTAAAGAATCTGCCTGCAATTCAGGAGACGGTGGTTTGATCCCTGGGTCAGCAAGGTCCCCTAGAGGAGGGAATGGCAACCCATTCCAGTATTCTTGCCTGGAAAATCCCATGCACAGAGGACTGTGGTGGGCCACAGTCCATGGGGTTGCAAAGAGTCAAACACCACTGAGTGACTAACACTTTCACTTTATTCTCCAAAAATATATTTGGAGAATATTTATTATTTATCTGAAATTCAGCTTTACCTGGACAGCCCTTATTTTCATTTGCTAAATCCAGAATCCATCCTCAGGGGCCACGTTTGTAAAATGGGGGCTTAGACAGCATGGCCTCCAAGGCAGTGAAGTGTCAAGGCAAAACAGCCCCTGGATCCATACCCTACCTGGGTGTGACCCCCGACAAGCTCCAAACCTCATCTATAAAATGGGAGTAATCATGGCCCTTTCCTCACAGGGTGGTCTTGAGGATTCAACGAGAGAGCTTCAATGTGCCAGGCACAAAATCAAAGTGAGATATTATTACTCTCCAATGCTTTAGTGCTGTGGGCTGCATGCAACCATTATTAAGCAAATAATGTCTTTGCACCCTTGTGGATAAGGCTGTGTGTGTGTGCGCACGTGTGTGTGTGTGTGTGTGTGTGTGTGTGTGTGTGGATAAGGCTGTGTGTGTGTGCGTGCCTGATGTCTGGCCAGCATTCGTGCCTGCCCACAGTCTCAGAAGTCCCACACCCACTGTGTTCAACTCCCACCGTTAATAACATTACAAAATGAGGGCTGTAGAGGCATTCTCCCTTCCTCGGCATCTTTGTAGGCAGGTTTTTAATTTTAAGCAGGAGAAAACCCATCAGGTATTTGAGGCTCCTGGGGGGTAGCTAATGCTTCCTGTCAAATGCTCACCCTGGGGTGCTTTGTTACCCTGACACCTCCCAGAACTCCGAGTCAGCGGCAAATTGCAGGACAAAATTCTTAGGCTGCAAGTTTATTGCATATTCATAGAATTTAGGCCATTAGGCAACATTAGCTTTTTTTTTTTTAAACTTTTTATTGAAGTGTAACCTACATTCAGAGAAGTGCACATATGCTAAGTGTACTCTTGGAAATTCTTACGAGCTGAAAGTTCGCATGCAAGAGCACAAGGGTTGGGACAGAGAACATCAGCAGCCCCTAAGGAAGCCGCTCTCCAGTCCTCTCCAGGTCTCTGCCTCCTCCAAGGGAGATCTCCTGACTTAACACGAAGAGCAGTTTGCTTATCTTTGTTGTTGTTCCAGTCGCTCAGACTATTTCACAACCCCATACACTGTAGCCTGCCTGGCTCCTCTGTCCATGGGATTTCCCAGGTAAGAACATGTCTATCTCTGAGCCTTACATAAACGGAATCACACAGTATGTCAACTTTTGGCTATGATGTCTTTTACTCAACATCGTGATGCGGGGATGTCTCCATTTTATTGCGTGTAGTTTGTTCGTTTCTGTTGCCGGCTAGTGTTCTGCTGTGTGACCATTTATCCATCTGGCCATGGACATTCTCTGACACGTCTCTTGGTGGGAGTTTCTAATTCCCATTGTGAGCAGATAACCTAGAGGGAGAACTAAGAATGTATGTTTGTCCAGCTTCAGTTGAAGAGGCCAAACTATCTTCTAGAATACCGGCTTTTCATTCCTAGGGCTGAACATAGTAAAGAAAGGAAAAAAGTTCAGCTAAAATTTTTTTGGGGGTACCTTTTATATTCTAATAAATTGTGTAAGAAATTAGCAAAGTAATCAGGGCAATGAGAAAGGGAAATTCTGGTTTTCACCTGTGCAGTGACAAGCTTCTGTGGTGCTTTTAAAAAGTAATCTCTTCCACCTGCTCCAGGGGCTTTATCTGCCAGAAGCTTCCCCTGGTTTCTTCCCCAAGGAAACAGGTGCCTAAAAAGCGCAGACTTGCCCGTGCACACGAATCTCCTAGGATCCTGTTCAGATGGAACTTCTGATTCAGCAGGTGCCCAGGGAACCTGAGATTTGGTACAAGCTCCCACGTGATGCAGCTCTTGCTGGTCTGGGGACCACACTTTGAGAAGCAGGAGCCACTCAGTCTGGGAGTCAGTGTCAGACTGTCCATCCCCTCGCCTGCTCTATCTCCTTCACAGCCATGGGTGGTATCTTCATTTGCTCGATCTGGAATCTCTGGCAGGCACTGGGAATCAAGAACCTGGGATACACCTTCTGGTGCCAGCCCAGCACAGGGAGAAAGGGGTAAAAATGATGGGTTCTGGAATCTAAGAGTGACAATAGTGTCTTGGCTTAGCCTTACTAGCTGTGTGACCTTGGGAAGGATTCCTAACCTTTTAGAGCCACAGTTTCCTCATTTGTGAAATGGAGTCATAGCTCTGCCCACCCCCCGTACTCACAGCAGGGATGTTGTGGGAAATACCCATGGGGGGCGCCTGGCACACACTTGGTTGCTGGTACATGCTGGTTATCATTCTTCCTGATGCCCTCACAACCAATTTTTTAGGCAGACAAGACAGAAATAAGACAATTATGCAAGTATCTGTGCATACAAAAAGTTAGAGTCCATATCACGAAGCTCACAGTCCAGTAATGCAGGCCAAAGATACATTCTGCCAGTAAATATAAATTGCCACAAGTGATATCTATGTGTCTATGTGTGTATGATATTGTGGGGAAACAGAGGCAAGAATCTCTCTATGGAAGGAATCAGAGGCCTCACAGAAGAAGGGAAAATGGGTTTTGAAGGTTGAGCAGGTGCTTGCCAGGCAGATAAAGCTGAGTGTAGGCAGAAGGCAGAGGGGTGGGGAGAAGACTTGCCTGTGCAAAGGCACGGGGGCATGAGAATGGCCTGGCTGATGATCAGCTGCTGAGTGCAGAGGCACAGAGTAGGTGGGGGCCTCACTTGGAGGACCTTGACTGCTACATCAGGGAGAGCTGATCTGTACCACAACAAAATAGGGTACAGGCCCCGGCTATCCTTTCTGGGCCCCCTTTTTCCTCTTTCAAGGAAATCCTGCTCCTCTCTAGCTTTGGTGTGCTGAACAAGTGTTTTTCCTTGCCCCTGACAAAGCATGGTTGTCAGGAAACAATCTGAGATGTACCCTGCGATTCAACCAGGGGTGCCTGTCTGCTGATCAACGACCCTAAGATCGAATTCAGAATTGGGGGCTCAGAGTCTGGGTGGGGGCCTGGTGACACACACCACTTCCTGGAGGTCCCAGGGTGGGCTCAGGCAGGCCCCACACCTTAGCCCTGCTGTCTCTCCCAACTTCCCCAGCAGGATGGATTGCCCAGTGAGACACCCCAGGGCTGAGCTCAGAAAGGGGACCCAAGACACTTTTCTGCTGTGTCCAGTCCAAACAGCGCTCCTTCTGCCCGTTGGTCACATCCTCTGCCAAGGAGTGTGCTGGCACAAGCCAGGATGCCAAGGAGACTGTTGGGCTTGGCTCCTGCAAGCGGGCCTTGGGCCAAGGCATTGTGACCAGCCAGCCCTTGCCGGAGGATAAACTGTGGCACGCAAGGCCTGGTGGCCGCTTGGGAAGGAGAATCAGCATGTCCTCGGAACCTCGAGCCAAGCCAGCTTCCCCTGCTTGTCCTTGGTGCCTCCAAGGCCAGGGGACACTTGGTTAGGGGAGGGGCGGCAGGGGACCCTCTACTCTAGGGCTTTCTACATTCTTGAGTTTGAAATAGCAGAATCCCTTTGCTAAACAAAACCATATTTTTCTGCAACCCCAGGCCTCAGTTGGTCCCTGGTGGGACCCCTCTGGGAGAAGCAGGGTGGGGGGCCTGTACCCACCCTTGGGTTCTCTGACACAATTTTCAAAACCAGACTTCAGGCCAACCCCTCAGTCTTCAGTTGGGGAAATGGATGCCCAGAAACAGTAGGGGAGGTCAGAGAGAGGCAGAGATGGCTTGAACCCAGGTCAACAGTCTCCTGGGGTCAGCCTCAGGGCCAAGCCCCTGGTCCAGAGTTCTGTGAAGAAAGTTCCTTCAGCCTGAGGAGGCCCCCTGTCCTGAAGGAGGGGGCATCAAAACCAGATGCTGGGCAGTGGTCCCTGGGGAGGGGGTGGAGCTTTCTTCTCCCCAAACCCAAGCTGGCTCTGTGCCTCTCCTGGCTGGATGCAGAAACCCCTCCACCCCCTGGGGACTCCTGACTGACAGGCCCCTTCCTCCTAGCGTCCCCTCCTTTGGCAGCCCTCCCTTTCCCCTCCCCCTCCCTTAGCCATTAGACCGGAAGCTGCTATATTAATGTCCCTTCTTCATTCTAAGCAGGCCAGTGGTATCACTGCCAGTTTTTTTTTCCCTCCTAATGATTTGTCCTGGCAGCAGAAATATTACAGCGATGATTTCATGTAGAATTTCATTTGCTGTTTTTTTTTTTTAAATCCCTTGAAGAAGGGGCTGAGCGATTAATGGGTCTTTGCAAGATCAAAGCTCTGTGTGGCAAAGAGCGAATAATAATCGTAGCTAGCATTGATTGGGGACTTTGCACGTGCCAGGCACTGTCTCACAGTTGCAACAGCTCTTTGAGGTAGGCACCGATATCACTCCCGTTACTGCAATAGAGAGAGGCTATGCCTGAGGTCACAGGGCCCCAAGTGGTGGCATGTCTCCGGTGTTCTCCATCACCTGCTATAGTGCCTCATAAAGGTGTGGGGAGAGCACTGGGTTGGGAGTCCAGAAGACTGGACAAAATTAGCTCTCAGGCCACGCCCACCCTGCCAGCTGCAGCCAGTTGGAAGTCAGGTCAAATTCTAATCAGGGAAGCCTGAAGGGCTGCTGGGTGGGGATCATGCATGGTGGAACGATGTCCCCAGTGGTGTTTTGTGTGGCTCACGGGCCATTTGGAGGCCTGGAGCCCATCACTCTTTCACTGACCAAGTAGGTCATTTTGTGCCTCAGTTTCCCCACCTCCTTTCACAAGAAGTACTAACAGCTACCATTTGTTAAGCACCTACTGTGTGTTTGGAGCTTTACAGAAAATATGTCTACTGTTCATGGCAACCCTGAAAGGTATGTATCATAACCCCTTTCTGTAGATGAGGTTCAAGGCTGCTCCCATCAGTGGTCGAGCAGATTCTAGCCCAGACCTGTTTAGATGACAAAGCCCAGGCTATTTTCCACCACCTCTAGCTTGAAAACAAAAATCTACCACCTGCCAGGTACTTCTTGGGAATGATCTCTTTCTCATAACGTCCCTTGGAAGTCCTGATTATAACCCCCTATTTTGCAGATGATAAAATAGGTTCAGAGAGGTTTCATAAGTTGCCCAAGGTCACACAGCTCAGGGGTATTGGGTCTAGTTTCAAGCCTGGGTCTGTCTGCCTCCATACCCTCCTTCTTTCCCTGATGTCATATGTGTGGAATGGCAGTTAAGTATGAGTGAGTGTTTCTAACAGGAGATCAGCTGGCTCTGTGTTGTCTCTCAGGGAGCAGAGAAAAGGGAGTGCTTTAAAGCTGCAGTTGGCAGAAAGTAGGTGAGACACTTGCAAAAACCTCCTGATTGTAACAAGAGTGAGGCTGGGGGCAGGGGAACTCTGCTCACCCATCTGTCTATCCATCTATCTATCATCCATCCATCCATCCCTGATCTTTGAGGAGCAATCAAGAATTCTGGGGTGTTCTGCCAGCCTATCTGCTTGCTATGCCTGTGTCACCTGTCCTGGGAGTGACCTCAGCAAAGGGAGGTCCCTCTGAGGAAATAAGGTAAATATACAGGGGAGCCTCTGACTCCTTAAATAGTGCCCTTCCCACTGTGGGGCAGAAGGCAGGTCTTACAGAACACTCTAGGGCTTGAGATGTCTAGTCACTTTCATCTCAGGTCTATCAGGGAGAGGCTGGAGAGCATGGAGTGGGGAGGGAGAGGACTTGCTCCTGACTTACATGGCACTCTAGATCCTGCACTGTGAGCCTTTACACTGGGTTCCACCCCTTTACTCTATGCCACAGGCCCACATTTCCCTTTGAAAATCTTATGCAGCCCTCATAGCTTTATCTGCTACCTTTTCCAACACAAATATTTACTGGGCCTGACTGGTGCCAGACATCACATGAGGCCCGGGAGGCAAGAGTGACTTGGATCTGAAGCCAGACTCTCCTGTTACTGGTGAGACAACTCTGGACTGAGGAACTTCTGCTCCTCTGGGCAGGCCGACCTGTGGGTCCCTTTTGGGTGTGCTACCTCAGTGAGCCCTTACTAGACCTCATTTAGGTCCAGTTAATGCCCATTTCACTGATGACAAAACTGAGGCCTTGAGAGTTTCCCCTTTACCCTAGTTCACACAACTAGTGTGGCAGAGTTGAGATTTGCACTCACATGTGGTTTTGAGTTCAAAATCTCTCTTTCTTTAACATTGCTTTGATTCCCTGAGGCCAGTCAATTTCCCAGGGCCTCAGTTTTCCCAGATGTGAAATGGGGACAATTTTATTAGCAAGCGTAAACCAACATTGTGAGAATCAGATGGGGGCTTTGGAAAATGCTACCCAGTGTTGCTTTCTGATTATATTATGAAGTGGGGTCTCTAGAGGGTCCCAGGAAGCTGCTCTGCTCTGTGGAATGATAACTGATCATATGACCTCACTGCCACCTCAGGAAAGCCTTTGCTGAGTAGGCATTTGTATCTTTGCTATGAGCAGTGCTGGCTGGTCGCCACTCCCCCTACCAGCATTCTATCATGAGCCTGGGACCCCATAACTGGATGTTGCTTCTGCATTTTGATTCCTTAGAGTTCCATGCAGGTGTCCTGGGGAGGAAGAGAGTCATCTATATCAGAATATTCTAGGAGGTCCTTCAAGATGATCTGGTGAACATCCAAGCCCATCAGGATACACAAGCAGAAGCTGAAGCCCAGAAAAGGGCAGCGACTTACCCAAGGTCACACAGCTGGTTAGCAGTAGAGCTGGGGTAACCAGGCAGCTGTTAAGAATCTCCCTATGGGGCTCAGGATTTGCTGATTAAGTTCATGTTTCATGTTGCAGCATGAAAGATTGAGGCTCCGGGGAAGGATATGGAGATGGCCCCCAAGGAAGGTGCCTGCAGCAGGGGGAGGCAAGGAGCAGAGTTGGGACGACTTGGTGGGGGACTCAGGCCCTGCCTTCTGAAAACCACTGAATCCTGGAGCTGATCTAACCCGGCAGATCCCCAAACTGGCCAGGCGCCCCAGGATGCCCACCTGTAGTGAGCCAGGAGACTGGCACTGCAATCTGTTTATAAATGAATTCCCTGGGTTCTGGAAGCACTTGTTGTGGCCCAACCCCTCCCTTTGACAGAGGAGCACCTCCAGGAGAAGTGGGACCCCCAGTTCCAAGCAATAGGGCTGGTCCCAGCCCCTTCCCCTACCTCCAAGTCCCCAGTTGACCAGAGCCCTCTTGGCCTGCCACCGCCATGGACCCCATAACAAACACACGGGGCCCAGGCCTGGAAGATCTATTAGTACCACTCCTGTCACCGCCTGCAGAGCGGGAGGAGAGGCAGCCAAATGCTGTGCTAATTATTCTAGCTTCCAGCAGGGTCTCGGAGGTCCCAGCCATGGTAAATCTTAACTTTCATGCTATGGTGCACCGGGATGCAATTTACTTCAAAGACAGCATAAATCCCCACTGCGGCGTGTATCAGAGGAGTGTTACATAAAAGTGGTCCATGTGCTTCCCACCCTGGCTGCCTGCGCTCTTTCCCCTCCCCTCCCTCCCTCGCTCTCTCCTTGTAAGTTAGAAAAAGCCAGCCCGCGGTTGGCTACACATCTCGCACGCAAAAACATTTACACACACGTCTGCTCCCAGCCTTATAAATCACCAGGCTTGGCGACTTGGCAGTGGGAACACAGGCGAGCTCTATTTTTACCAGCACAGTCCTCAGACAGCCCCCGGGGCCCCTCCTTTCCTTATAGTGACACCTACTGGTGTCAGTTTGGGCCAAAGGCAGTCTTTCCACTTCGGACCCATTTCTCAGGCTTTGAAAGATGGTAACTGATCCTGGCCTGGACCTTCCTTCCATTCCTCCTTTCTCCGCCCCCTCCACCCCTGGGGGACTCCTTTGGCAACAAATCCCCACGGCACCCCCCCCAAAGCTCCGCCCCACTGCCATCGCTCCCAGTCAGGCTGGCCAGAGGGGCAGGCGGGCATCGCTGACATAATAATTATCTTCCGGGCCAGCTCAGCTCATTAGGATGTCAAAGGATCATGGGAACTGGGGAGGGGGCTGCCTACTAGGTCACCCCCCATCCCCTGAAGCCAGGCTCCCTCCCTCTAATGCAACCTCCTGGGGGTTGTCCAGTTGTGTTTCAGGCAATTATTTCCCCGTGAAAGACATCTGTTATCTTCGCTGACACACACGAGACTGGCGGCCAACGTGGTTTCTGCGAAGAGCTCGTGAATCCTGGCGTTGTCATTTCAGCCCGGCTGGGAGCGCAGGGGGTGGGGTGAGACAGAGGCAAGTCTGTCTCCGGGCCCCTGGCCCCCTGGCCCAGCCTCCCCCCAGCGACCTCTCCGGAGGCAGCCGTGCCAGGCCTAATGCTTCTAATGTCATCTGTGATTCCTTGGCGCTGTAATTACCGAGGCTTCGCTCCCTTGCAGCCACTGCCATTAGCCGGGCAGACCGCAGGCTGCAGAGATGGTGACGCTGACGTGGCCCTGGCAGCCTGGGGGCCCTCTGTGGGTGCCTGGGGGGGTCAGGAGCCGCGCAGCAGGCCCAGAGCTGCCCAGAGTCTCAGAGGGGGCTGCTGGGGATGGCTAAATGCTGGCAATTAGTGGCTTTCTCCTGAGTATAAGCCCTGGCAGTCAGTTCTCTGAGGACATCTGCCTTGCCTTGCCCCAGGCGAGATGACCAAGCTTAGCCACTGGCACACTGGTGACCTGGGCTGTGAAAAGGATGTCGGGGGAGTCTCTGGGCCAGAGGGTCCCTTCCAAGCCCTGATTTGGGATCCCTCTCCTGTTACCGATCTCAATACCTGGAAGGGACTGTAGAAACATTGATTGCTTTTCTAGAAGCCCAGGTGGGTCACCAGGTGCACCCCTGGGGCTGCAGTGGAAAGCAAACACCCCAGAGCCCTGCCTTGCCAAGAATTCTGGCTGTCATCTCAGATACTCTGTCTCTTTCTATAGTTACACTCTCCTTCTCAGGACAGAAGCCCTGGAAGGGAGTCATCGGCTAACCTGGTCTGTAGTCAGGCTTTGAGGGTCAGAAGAGAGGAAGGAGGGACTTCCCTGGTGGTCCAATGGTTAAGACTCTGAGCTGTCCATGCTCAGAGTGGGTTCGATCCCTGGTCAGGGAACTAATATCCTACATGTTGTACAGTGTAGGCAAAATAATAATAATAATAATAATAATAATAAAAGAATAAGGAAGGAAGGAAGAGAAATGGCTTTGTATCTCCAACTTGACCAGGACCCCTCCTGTCTAGATCTCTGCTACCCCTGGCCCACCGAGAAACCTTCTTTCTTCAGGAAGGCCTTCTGCCCTTCTCTCCCCCTGTACTCTATACCACAGCAGCCACATTTTCTGCACACAAAATGTGGCTGTCACATGGCTTACCCTTTTTCATCTACTTTGGAAGAAAACAGCAAGGGGGAGGGTCTGAGGGAACTTCATATACCCTCAGAAATGAGGGGAAATAATTAGATGTTGATAAAAGAAACCAAAGTTTTGCACTTCACCCTCCTCTCCTCCATTCTCCTCATCTTAAGTGTTGCCCTAATGGCATCACCGACTCAATGGACATGAATTTGAGCAAACTCCGGGAGATAGTGAAGGACAGGGAAGCCATGGGGTCACAAAGAGTCTGACATAACTCAGCGACTGAAAAACAACAATGCTGTTGATCCTCATAGAAAAACAGTGCCCTAGCATTCACGTGCCATTGAACACCTGGTTCAAGGTGAAAGTGGGCACCATACAGAAGTCAGCCTCCTGGTGGTTGTGAAACATGGCAGCAAAGCCTTTGACATTCTTCTAATCAAGTCATGGGTTCTATGACCCCTCCCGTTGAATCTGGGTGGGCTTGTGACTACTCCAACCAAAAGAACACTCCAAGAGTGATGCTGTGTGACTTAACTGTGTGACTGGGTTATAAGAGGCCATCCAACTTCTGGCTTCTTTGCTGGAACACTGGGAACTCCAAGCTGCTATGTGAGAAGTATGGCTATTGGCTGCCATGGTATGAGGAAGCCTGGTCCACACGAAGAGGCTACATGTGGGTGGGCCCATCAACGGTTCCAACTGAGCCCAGCTTTTGAGTCATTTTAGCCCAAGTGCCAGACACGTGAGTGAAGGAGCCTTCAGACGATTCCAGCCCCCGGTTGTTGAGTCATTCCTCAGCCATTCAAGTTTTCCCGGCTGAGGCCCCCAGACATCACAGAGCAGAGTCAAGCCACCACAGTGGTGCCCTGTCTGAATTTCTGGCCCATTGAATCAGGAGCATACTAAAATGGTTATTGTTTATACCAAAAGGTTGGGTGGTTTATTAAATAGCAAGAGATAACAGAAACAGCCCGTCAGCCCAGGGTCCTGCCTGACATCCAGCCTAATGCATGAAGACATGGACACCTGTTTTCCATAAAGGAAGGAGGAAGTTTTCTAGAAGGCTGAGAATGGCACTGGGCCAAAGATCTGCTGTGTGGGGCTGCACACTTAGCCCCCTGGACTCTGGGCAGGCCTGTGGTTGCTACCTCAGGGCTAGCCTGCATCCGTGTTTAAGTGAGAGGTGACAGTCAATGGCTTTCTTGGGGCTATTCAAGTCTCATTTCATTTCCTGTGTACCCAGATGCCTTCTAGCTGAGCCTGGGAGGAAAGATGTTCTGATCCTCTTATCCTCCCCCAGTGTGTAACTTGGCCACAAGGGAGATGGCTTTCAGGACTAGGGGGGATTGAGTAAGAACAAGAACAAGTCCTCATCTCTTTGTGGTTTATCTGTCAAAGGAGGGAAGACAGATTCCCACCCAGGCACCAAGAATGTCATCTGGCACTGTGATGTTCATGGCCTTGGCTGCAACTTATAGTTTCATGAATGGGTGGGGTGTAGACACACATTTGGTTGCTTATAACCAGAATCAGCCTGCTGGTCTGTGACTCCTGCAGTTTACAAGGAAATAAGATCTGCTCGCTTGATCCTTAGGAACCATCAAAAGACTGACGGTGAGTTCAATATTTAAGTGCATTGCAGACTATCCTACAATGCATTAAAACATTTACTGGAATTGATAATCATGGACTGAGCCCATTATGACTCAATTTTAAGTATAAAATTCAACCAATGACAAATTCCTATTCACTACGTGGACTTTGATGCTGCTGCATCAGAGGGCTCTGTTCTTTGATTCTGAAAGTATTTGGGAGCCTAGGTTGAGTCATTGTTTCCCACAGAGTCAAAGAAAGCAACACGGACATGAAAATACAAATCTTCTCAAGCTAGCTTTGACTTGCTGACCAACAGAACTTAGGAATTCTCATCTTTGAAAGGACATATTTTGGCTAAGTGATAAACTTGACTGTTAAGGCTCAGTAAGCCACTAACGTTGGATTCATTGGAATAAAGATTTAGAAACAAGGCCTTGGAGAGGAGGAGAGCAAATAATTTGACTTCTCAAAAGATGATACTGCAGGAGTAGGGGAAGAAGATGGACACCATCAGTAGGCATCAGGGATGGGGTTTGGGCTGGTAATTAACTGATGTCCTTCTGGTGTCCATTCTCCTCTTTCACGTCCTAGGAAGCAGCCACCTGTCTTCCAGCTGTCTGGGACTGTCTTTTGGAGCAAGTGACATCACAGTGACCAGAAACCACCTCCCCTTTGTCTGGAGCAGTTATGATGTCATTCCCTATGGCAGAGAACCAGGATGTCAGCAGCTGGGATTCCTTTGGGTCCTCCTGAAGTGATAATTGCCTTAGATTTTGTTATAAAGTGCAGCTGCTAATTATCTTGTTAAATCACAGCCATATACTTTTTGGATTTTTTTCTTTGCAATCCATTTAAACAGTTTGGGAGATTAAATAAAACCACATACCCTAAACAAAAACAAAAACACAAGCCAGACGCATGCACCAAAAATTGCTGCTTCTTTCAAACACCGTAAGAATAATTTTTAAAAAAATGAAAAGGGTGCAGATATGGCATAATTAGATTGCTTCCATTAAAAAGTCATCATTTCAACATCCTCATATAAATATCTGCATCCCGCTGCATATTTTAAGCAATTGCATAATAAGCCCCCGAGTGAAAAACAGAGCAAAACTCATTTCCTGACCACAAAAGGAAAAAGGCATCACTATGTGTTCTGAGTTCCAAGCAGAACTGGATTACATTCCTCCCACACAGATGGAGGGAGACCGAGTTCATTGCTCCAGGGGAGAGAATTATGACAACAGTTAACTGCCGTGACCCACGCTGCTCCGCGCCTCTCCACACCACTGAGGTCACACGGAGGAAGTGGAGGACCTGTCCCTGTCCTTTTGGGAAACCTGCCCTGGGTTCCAGCATCAACAGGTGTGGTCCAAGCATCTCTTTCTCTTGATTGGCCATTTTCAGGCTTCTGATTTTTGCCAAACGGCTGGAAGTCTGCCAAGCAGGGGTTGGGGGTGGGGGGAGCCGGGTGTGAGGGGAGTAGTGGTGACGAAGCAGACCGAGTGGTACAGCCCAGATCCAGGTCTGCATCCTCGGCCTGTACTCCCAGCTAAAACGCATTGCCTCACCTATAAAAAGGGAATCAGGCCACTCCCTACCTTGTAGACGGGTTGTAAGATTTAAATAGGCTCCTATTAAAAAGCACCTTTGGAAAGTTGGCCCTTAACCAGCATCTAAGCCAAGCCCCTATCATGGATGTGTTGAAAGGGGGCGTGCCAATTATGAAGGCCACTCTCAGGGTGGGCCTTGTTTCCAGGAGAGGCCAAGGTCAGAACTGTGTCGGCCCTCTGCTGTCTCCACGGCTACTCTGGGCCAGTGGACCCCTCTCTCTTTGCCCCTCCCCTGTACTGCTCCGCCCATCAAAACCCTGCTCAGCCAATCCCTCTTGCCCACTTCCTCAGGGGGCGGGGCCACCACCCATTCTTGCACCTGGTCTGCCGGCCTGGAAAGAAGGGTCAGGCCAGAAGCAGGCCAGGATCCCCTATACGGAGATGCACCTTAGGTGACATTTCCTTTTAACTTCTCCCTCAAGGGCCAGAGGCTTCTCAGAGAGCAAATGGCTCCGAGACAGCCGGCAGGAAGCTCTGTGGAGCCCAGCCAGTTACTCTACCTTGGCTTCCCTGCAGCCCCGCCCAGCCTGGCCTGTCTTTGATGGGGATGGAGGTGAAGTGGGAAGGGGAGGAGGGTCAGCAACTGAGGCAGGTCTCTTCTGGGGTCAAACTGCCCCCCCCAAACCACAGAATAAACAGCTAGAGTCACAGACCCTAGAACAGAAGGCATGCATTTGTGTACAAAGGGCACGCAGGGAAGGGGTGGAGGCGGGTTTACAGATTAGATTGTATACCCATGCAGGGTCTATGGAGAAAGGTAAGACCCAAGTACTAGTGGCTGCCACAGACAGGTGACCCAGTGGCTAGGAGAAGGATCAGAAGGAGACTTCACTCTGTATTCATTTGTACCTTTTGAATTGTGAGCCATGTGACTTGATGAGCTGTGTAAAATTAACTAAATAGAAGTAAATACATATACGTGGTAGTAGATATCTGTTGTTAGTGTCTACACATCACCCTGATTTCATTTATGGGTAACCTCTACCCCCATTCTCAGTTCCTTTAGTTTGGATGGTGTTGACATGAACACCTCCCTACCCCCACCACATACACTCTGAGGGTGGGTGTATGATGCAGGCCTGCTGATCAGAGCTCAGGGAAAACCCCTGGCTGCTATGATGGGTTTGGGCTCAGGCACAGAACACAGTAAAGACCATGAAAGCCTTTCCTGTAACTTGGGTTAGTGTGATGAGTAAAGAGACACGGGCTGATGCCTGGTACTGCTGACTGAGCAGACTATCAGTCTGGTTCAGCCAGCAAGTATCTCTGGTGGGAGAGAGGAGAGATCCTGCCTTGGAATGAAGCCAGCACTGAGGAAAACAGAGGTAGATGAGGGAGGGGAGAGAAAGAAAAATAGAGGAACACACACACACAGAGGCAGAGAAAACAGGTTATCTTTTGCCATTGCTCGAAACTCTGGATCCAGCCATACCTAAAATAGGATGCATTCTGTGAACTGGCCAGTTATATGAGCAGATAGCCCCCACCTGGTGTTTTTTTTTTTCCTTCAGTCCATTAGAGTGGAATTTCTGTCCTTTACAACTGAAGAAGTCCTGATGGCATATATATTTACATGAAGCTGAGTTAGGATGAAAGGAAATGTCTGGAACAACCTAGAGCAGCAAAAAGAGTGGCAAAGAAAACCTCCTAAGAGGGTCTCTGAATATAGGGATTGTATACACTCAAGCCTTGGTACTCTTGCTCCTTTGCTTAGCAGTGGCTACCAGCCACTGGGAGCCACTGCCCAGCTGTCTGACCTGATCAGAGCAGCTCCACATTCACTTAACCAAGTCTAGTTGCTGACCTTCTTTCTCCCTTCATCCTTTTGGCCACCATCTTGGTTATCTGACACAATACTTGAATTTGGGCCACTGAGAACATACTGCTTCCTTGCATTATAATAGAGGCAGAGAGAAGAGCCTGCACCAGGAAAGACCTGGGACCAAGACTTTCTTCATCTGTGACCTTGGATGAGTCTTTCAATGCCTTCATTTTGACTTTCATTATTCTCCTTTTTAAAAGGATATGTATATACCCCTATTATACAGAGTGAAGTAAGTCAGAAAGAGAAACATGAATACTGTATATAAATGCATCTATGGAATCCAGAAAGATGGTACCAACGATCCTCCATGCAGGGAAGCAAGAGAGACACAGACCTAAAAAACAGACTTTTGGACTCAGTGGGAAAAGGAGAGGATGGGATGATTTGAGAGAATAGCATTAAAACATATACATTACCACCATAAAATAGATAACCAGTGGAGATTAATGTATGAGGCAGGGCACCCAAAGCTGGTGCTCTGGGACAACCTGGAGGTGTGGGGTGCGGAGGGAGGTAGGAGGGAGTTCAGCATGAGCGGACATGTGTATATCTATGGCTGATTCATGTTGATGTATAGCAAAAACCATCACAATATTGTAAAGTAATTATCCTCCAATTAAAATAAATAGATATATTTAAACAAAAAATTAACAACAGAATTCAGACATAAAATAAATAAATCACAACATAAAAGAGGCTCTACTTCTTGAGGACAATGACCCTGTTGGTCTGCTGTCCGCTCTCCTTTCCTTTCCTTCCTCTCTTTCTTCTCGTCCTTCTGTCCTTTGGCCTTTAGATGCAGAATGTTGAATTAATCAAACAGCACAGATGATGTCACACTGCCATCCTCACTGATTCAGGCACGGGCCCCTCTTGTTTTACTTATTTTCTGATTCTCCTCTACATCCCCCATCTCTACTCTATTCTTCTCTCTCCAGCCTACCTCCAGGTCCGGCACCTACTCTCATGTATATTCTTTGAAAGATACAAGGTATGTTTTGTGTGATGTATGTGATGTATGGCATACATGTGCTTTTAATTTATAAGAACAGTCATTTAACATAAAGCCATAGATCTTGTTCCCTTTTCACTCAACACTATGTCTTAAAGACCTGTCCACGTGTTGCATGTAAATCTGGTCTATTGCTTCTGACTGCTACGAGAAATTCCATCATCTGTGTCTACCACCGTTGTATGTATCCCCTTGTGAATGATGCCTAGGTTGTGCCCCACTCTCTGGCACTGCAAATGCCCCTTCATGGGCTGTATGAGTTTCTCTGGGATGAAGAGGGGATCGCTAGGTCATAGGGTTTGCCCTGACTTCATTTCTCCAAGCTCCACCAGATAATCCTCCAGAATGGCCATATCACTTTGCAGTCCCACCGGTAGTCCTGAGAGTTCCCATTTCCCCACATCTTTAACAGTGTTGGGTCTTACTCAATTCTGTGAGTTTTGCCAATGTCTTTGGTGTCAGCAACTTAAATGTGTATTTCTCTAATCACTTATGGGGGGTGATTATCTCTT
Organism: Antilocapra americana; assembly: GCA_007570785.1. Classification (NCBI taxonomy): domain Eukaryota; kingdom Metazoa; phylum Chordata; class Mammalia; order Artiodactyla; family Antilocapridae; genus Antilocapra; species Antilocapra americana. Next base: position 1,863,229 of record ML664662.1, read on the forward strand.
CATCTTCTTATTAGTCATTAAGGGTTTCCTATCTAGGAATGTATCATTTGACCTTTTCCCCACTGTTTTGCCCCATTTTCCTTATCTACTCGGATAAGAGTGAACACAGACAAATACCTAAAGAAGACCACAGACAAAGGCATCTTATGACTATCTGTGATTTGAATATTGTTTATTATTTTCCCTTAGAAATCTGGTTCACTTCTTACTTTTTAAAATAAAAAGTCAAGCAGGATGGTTCTGAAGCAAATGAGCAGTGGCCCCCATTCTGCTTGCCCACCCACAAAAGAGTGTATGTTCAGTGTTTTTCAGTTCCTTGTCTAGTTCTGTCAGCTATAGGGGGAGAGGAAAAAGAGACTGAAGGATGAAAAGACAGGTTGAGGCATCCGGTGGCAGGGTCTGGGGAAGGGGTGGCAGGTGCCATGTCAGGCTGCGAAGGTGGCAAGAAGTCCCTGAAGCAGCCCAAGAAGCAAGCCAAGGAGATGGACGAGGAAGATAAGGCATTCAAGCAGAAGCAGAAGGAGGAGCAGAAGAAACTCGAGGAGCTAAAAGCAAAGGCCGTGGGGAAAGGCCCCCTGGCCACCGGTGGAATTAAGAAATGTGGCAAAAAGTAAGCTGTTCTTTGTGCCTGAGGCAATGATGACCCTTAGTTCCACTCCTGTTTAAACACCTGGATTCCCTGCCATAATACCTGTTGCCACCTACAGCTAGAATGAAGTGTTGTCTTGGAACCTATTGTACATTTAAGAATAAACTTTTCTTCAAAAAAAGAAAAAAGAAAAAGAAAAAACAGGTTGAAAGAATGGAAAAAAAACCCGAGAGAATCCAAAAGAGGAATTCAGAAAAGGAAAGAGACTATGATAGGGAATGAGCCAGATAGAGAGGAGGAAGAGGAAAGTGGGGGTGGGTGGGGGAGGAGGGGGACTCCCCGGAGCTCACAGCAGTACTCCTGCTGCTTCCTCAGCAAAGTTCCATTTTTACACGAGTCCCATGTGCTCAATCAGTCGCTACAGTCGTGTCTGACTCTTTGCAACCCCAAGGACTGCAGGCTGCCAGGTTCCTCTGTCCATGGCATTCTTCAGGCAAGAATACTGGAGTCGGTTGCCATGCCCTCCTCCAGGGGGTCTTCCCCACCCAGGGACTGAACCCACATCTCCTGTGTTTCCTGCATTTCAGGCAGATTCTTTAGCACCGAGCCACCCTGTCCCACAGTGTATTGTAAATATCAGATTGGCCTCATTCACAATGATGGCTGAGCTACTTTACATTATGTAACGCCACTTTTCATGAGCCCTAATATGTTGCTCTTTCCTGCTCCTTCAGAACTGAATGGAATGCAAGAGGACGTTTGGGGCTTGGTTCTCATTGTCCCATGGAGCAAAGCCAGGTTGGTAAGTCAGCCTGTGGTTCACAGTGATCAGGACAGTATTCTTGACTTCTTTTTTAAAATATTTATTTATTTTGGCTGTGCTGGGTCTTCCTTGCCGTGAGGGCTTTTTCTCTAGTTGCAGGGGCTACTGTCTAGTTTCAGTGGCTTCTCTTGTTGTGCAGCTCGGGCTCTGGGTTGTGAGGGCTTCAGTAGTTGCGGCTCGAGGACTCCAGAGTGCAGGCTCAGTAGTTGTGGCACATGAGCTTAGTGGCCGAAGATCCCAGGGATCGAACCTTTGTCCTCTGCATTGCAAGGCAGATTCATAACCAATAGGAAGCCCCTATTCTTTACTTCTTAATCCAACTTCACTCTATGTCCTCATTTTGAGTCTAGGAGTACTACTAGTTCAATTCTTCACCCCCTTGCTCTATGATACTAATTGGTTCAGGGACTCATGGATGGGGTAAACTGAGTCAATTGGAAGGTTCCCTGAGATTTGTTATATGAATGTTGTTGGAGACTTTCACTTTCTTGGGAATCGCATACTGTAAAGAGCACAAAATCCTCAGGCCGACAAGTCCAACTTCCCATGACACAGAAAATTTGGACAGAAAGATGGAGAGAGGACATCATTTAAGCCTTTGGAAACAGACAAACTGGAATTCAATAAAATCCAAGCATTCCTAGTTAGGTAGGCACTCGTGGTGTATGGGGCTAGCTGTGTGTCTAGATAGCTGATGAGATCCTCAAGGGCCTGTCATGGTGCCTGGCACATAGTGGGAGCTTAATCAATGACTAGTTGACTAACTTAATGTATGTCTCAGTTGCTCTTTTTGCTTGTTGATGGGACTGGGGCTGGGGTCCCCCTCTTCCACAAGGAGGGGGGACCTCCTTGCTTTACCTTCACATAAAGTCAACTTTGAAAAGAGAAGCAAAATAGCCATGAGCCCATTCAACTCTGAACAAAAAATTTGGTGCCATGTCTCTATTGCTTGATTGATTAGTTAATCCTTCTCAAATATCAGTTCCCTTATCTATAAATTAACTCTACCTCAGAGGACTTGTAGAGAGAAGTAAATAATAATAACAATGACAATACTAGAAAACATCTTTAACTCTTACTATGTGCCAAGCACTTTATTACTTTTTACCTCTTTTCACCGTGGAGACTGTTCTACGAAGTAAGTATCTTACTATGATTAGTATTATCTCTTATTAGTAGTATTATTCCCAGTTTATTGAGGAGAAAACTGAGGCACAGAGAGCCTGTAACTTGACCAAAGTTACACAGCAATCAGTAGCAGAGATGGGACTTGGACCCAGGCAGTCTGGTTCTAGTCTTTGCTCTCAAATATTTGTTAAAGTATCTCAACAGCAGTAACAGATTGATCAGAAACAAGACCCACATGCTGGCCACTAAAGGCTATTTTCAAATATCCCAATGTAATATCACAAAGGTTTAATCAAGTCATATCTGTGTGATGAAAAACATGGGTTTGAAAAATGGTGCCTGTGATGTATCCGGCTGTCGTAATGATGGAGCTGAATCTCCCGCACAGCCGATCTGATTGTCTCGAGAAATCATCACTCATTAAGGCATCGGGAGAAAAATGAATCGACCCCAGAGGCCACATGGAGAGGCAGCTCCCGGGTGAGATGCTCTAGGACAGAGCAGAACTAGGCCCCAGGCAGCCAGGGGAGCCAAAGAGAATTATATTTAACATGAAACATAAACACCATCTAAAAAGGTGGATGGTGCAAAAAAATAGAAATGTGATCATTGTCTGCTAAGTCAGAAATCCAGTTGCCTTAGAACCCACATCCACACAGGACTATCTCTACAGCATCTCAGATGATGAAATAGACTTCATTAAAGATCACTGCAAGAATAGTGAAATGTTCCTGGTGATATTTCTGAGATGGGGATGAGTGGAGGACAGAGGGTGATAATATAGCAGGGAGCTTGTGTATTCGTTTCTGTGAACATGGCCACACGACCAGCTCTGGGTCCTCAGAACACTGTCAAACACAGAACCGGTCACTCTGCTGTGGGTGGTTGCCCATCCAAGCGACAAATGATACAGCCCCGGCTGCAGGGGCTGTGATTTCCCTTCTTCCACGGGCTCCTGAGGGCTTCTCAGTTGGCTCAGTGGTAAAGAATCTGCCTGCCAATGCAGGAGATACAGATTTGATTCCTGGGTTGGGTAGATCCCCTGGAGGAGGGCATAGCTACCCACTCCAGTATTCTTGCCTGGAGAATTCCATGGAAAGAGGAGCCTGGGCAGCTATAGTCCAAAGTGTTGCAAAAGCGTCAGACAGGACTGAGCGACTCAATGACAATAAAGGTCTCCTGAGTTTTCCAGAAACAGACTATTTCTCTGTGGATTAGGCAGGAAGTGAGCACAGCCCTTCTTGTTTTAATAGAGGCAGGAATGTCCATACTGAGAAAAGCCAAACTCTCCCCAAGGTCACGTGGCCACAGCAGGAGCAAATGGGGTGCTTAAACCTTGGCCCAAATTTCCAGGGGTGGCAGGGCCCCCCTGCGTAACCAACCCTAGAGGGATGCTTTTAGAAAGTGCTGGTTCTGCTCCAGCTTTCCAGTTCCTCTGGAGCAGTACCTTGTCAGTATTTTACAAAGGAGACGCCTTGGTCTCAGTCTCCTGAGGGTGGCTACACACACACACACACACACACACACACACACACACACACACACACACAGATCGAGTGCCCTCCTCACTTTGCCTCCTGGACAATCCAGAGCCCGGCAGGGAAAACGACCTATCTCATCCCTTTCAGCCTCACAGGAGAGCACGAGACTGACCTGGGAGCAAGGGACTCAACAGCTCAGCGTATGCCAAGTTAGTTACCATTGTACACAGTGTTCCCCAGATCTCCTGGCATACATTTTTTACCACTTGTTTTTGCATCTCCTCACCCCTGCAGTGTGCTTTTCTCCAGCCAGCACTGGAGGTTCTTTTTCAGAGCATCTCCCCCCAGGCAACTGGAGCTACCTTGCCTGCCTGGCATCACCTCTGCTCCCCCAGCCCCAAGGCATATGTTAGTTAACCCATGACTGGCAGTGAGGGAATATGAAAGCCCAGCTCCCTTGCCTGTTGGTCAGGAAGGCTCTGAGGTCTGAGTCATACTCCAGAGCCGCCAAAGGAGTAGGCTGAGAGGTACCCTCTTCCAGGACCTTACTGGAAGTCACATTTTACTGAGCACCACCCTCTACCTACCCTGTCTT